>JAXCGZ010014400.1:2500-24162 GCA_037179515.1 Halocaridina rubra | reverse complement strand
GTGATTACCTAATTGTGTTTACGGGAGAGAGCCCAAAGCTCGTATCTTCCCGTCTCCTGATCGGTTCCATTTTAGACTTAGTGATACTTATCGTACCTGTCCTTAAAACTATGGATTGAGATAGCATTAACTACCTCCTCGCTTAGCGAATTCCAATTATCAACTACTCTTACACTGAAAAAGTATTTCCTTACATCCTGCAAACAAGTTTTCTTACGAAGTTTCAAACTATGACCTCTAGTTCTAGAGCCAGCCATATCGAAATATCGATCCCTATCCACTCTATCATAACCATGAAGGAATTTAAAGACTGTCACCATATCCCCCCTTACTCTTCTAGCTTCGAGTGATGGCAAGTCTAATTCCCTCAGCTTCTCATCATAACCGAGATTGCGTATTTCTGGCACCAGTTTCGTGGCATGTCTTTGAACTTTTTCAAGCTTAGCTATGTGCTTTTTCAAGTGCGGATTCCAAAAGGGGGCTGCATATTCGAGTTTTGGCCTCACATAGGTTACATAAATATTTCTGAACATTTCCTTGTCCATGTGCCTGAAGGCTACCCTTACATTTGATAAGAATGCATATGCTGCCCTTACTACGCCATTTATATGTATTTCTGGAGACAAATCTGCCAGTATGTTTACTCCTAGATCTCTCTCATTTTCTGTCTCTTGAAGTTGTACTCCAGCCACCGAGTAGTCAAGCTTGGGCCTTCTTGCACTTGTACCCATTCTCATTACCTTACATTTTGAGGTATTGAATTTCATTAGCCACTTTTCTGACCACTCATGCAGATTATTTAGATCCTCCTGAAGTTCTCTACCATTGTTCTCGTTTTTTACTTTCTTCACAATCTTTGCATCATCTGCAAACATATTCATGAATGAATTTACAGACTCTGGTAGGTCATTTACATATACAAGGAACAAAAGTGGCCCTAAAACTGAACCCTGTGGAACTCCACTACTAACTCTTCTCCATTCAGACACTGAGTGTCTTACTCTAACCCTCTGTTCCCTTCCTTCTAAGTAAGTTTTTATCCATTCCAAGACATTTCCACCTATTCTAGCCATTGATTGCAGCTTCCTAATAAGTCTCCCATGTGGAACAGTGTCAAACGCTTTCTGGAAGTCTAGGAATATGCAATCTGCCCAGCCCTCTCTTTCCTGTAAGATTTGGCTTACCTCATCATAAAATTCTAATAAGTTTGTTACTGTTGATCTACCTTCTCTGAAGCCATGTTGCCTCACTGACAAAAAGTTGAAGGATTCCAAGTGAAGAAAGATATGTTTCCTTAGTAGTTTCTCCATAACTTTGCAAACTATGCTGGTCAAGGAAACTGGTGTATAGTTCAGAGCCGTATCCCTCCTTCCCTTTTTGAAGATAGGTATCACATTTGCTTGTTTCCAGCATCTTGGAATCTCCCTCGACTCCAGTGACTCCTTAAATATGATACTTAGTGCCACTGATATTGTGTTTGCGCATTTTTTAAGCACATGAGGGATATGTCATCAGGACCTGTAGCTTTATGAACATCTAAATCCATCAGCGCTTTGCATACCTCTGTGGCTGTAAGGTTGATGTTCTCTAATACCGGCCCTTGAGCTTCTATCACTGCAATCTGAGGGGGTGGGGTGTTTTCTACTGTAAATACTGACTGAAACTCCTTGTTCAATTTTTTGCAGATCTCTTCGTCCGTCTCAGTGATGCTTCCATCCGCTCTCTTTAGCCTTAAAACCTGTTCTTTTACCTTCAGTTTTCCTCTGATAAAGCTGTGGAAAAACTTGGGATTTTCTTTAGCCTTCCTGGTGATGTCCCTCTCATAATCTCTCTCTGCCTCTCTCCTTTTACTTAGGTAGTCATTTCTTGCTCTTTTGTAGGTTTGCCAGGCATTTATGTTTTTTCTCCTCCTATACCTTTTCCAGCATTTGTCTCTCCACTCCTTAGCTCTTTTACACCCATTATCGAACCATTTCTCTCTGGCATGAATTACACCTACTTTGGTGACAGGTATGCAGCAATCTACTATCTTCCCATATTTCTCACAAAAGATGTCATACATTTCTTGTACAGATTTGTTGTAAAATAAGGTTTTCCAGTCAATAACTGCAAAAAGCTCATTCATTTTGATGTAATCTCCTTTCCGATAGTTCCTCCTCATGTCCTCAGTGCCTCTACTCTCAGGAAGAATATCTTCAATGATATACTCCATCAACAACACACAGTGGTCACTCTTTCCAATTGGTGGTTCATACTCAATATTTTCAATATCCAACACATTATCTGTGAACACTAGATCAAGTAGTGATGGCTCATCCCCACCCCTGGCTCTTGTTGGTTCCATTACATGTTGGTGTAGGAAATTCCCTTGTACGCAATCTAGGAATCTTGCCCCAAATGAGTCCTCACCACTGTGTGGGTCAAGATTTATCCAATCTATCTCTTTATGATTAAAGTCTCCCATAATAAAAATCCTACATTTTTTCTCCCGTGCCATGTTAACAACTGAGTTTATGACTTCAATAGTACCTATATGACTTTCCTCATAAATTTCAAGCCTATTTTGGTTCCTTGGTGGGTTGTATACAACAGTTATTATAATGCTCTCTGACCCAGTATTTATGCGAGCAACAAGAAATTCCCTGAACTCACTTTCTATAGCCAAGTTTATTTCTTCAACTTGAATCCTCTCACTTATGAGCAGTGCTATCCCTCCACCAGTCCTCTCACATCTTTCAACCCTTAGTATTCTGAAGCCCTTAGGAAAAACTGTGACACTGTTTATTGCCTCACTCAACTTAGTCTCTGTAATTGCTACTATATCTGCCTTACTGTTGTGAATCCTATCTTTTAATTCTACTGCCTTACCAGCTAATCCATCAGCATTTGTGTATAACAATCTTAATGAGGCCCCATCCCCCGATCTTCTGTCATTATCTTCTTTATCTCCCCTTTGTCTGGAAGTATTCTGTAACGAAAATTTTTCTTCTCTTCTTCATTTCTTTCATCATTTAACCTTCTTGCCTCTTGCAACAAGTTTTTGATCTTTCCCATCTCTTCCTGTGTTCTGTATCGTCTAATGAACACTTCTTTGCATTCTTGAAGGTCTTTTAGACTTTTTTTTCTCAACAATATTTCCCTACATGTTTCCCCTCTCTCAAAGGTTACTTTTGTTGGTCTCGGCTTTCCTTCCCTCGAATATTTACCTAGTTGTGAAGAAGGATGGAGGTTGCAACCCACTCATCTGCTCCGCTTTACTTGGTTTCCTTACCAATTGAATCAGTTGCCTGATTTGTGAAGTATTGTGGACCCACAAAATATCATTATAGAGTAAAGACTATTATCCTTGACTTCAAACAATAGCCACGCCGTTGATAAAATGTGATTCCTATGGACAGGTAACTGGTTTTCCATCTCTTCCTAAGATTGTTTCCTTGCTGTTTAGCAGCATTTCTCAAAGGGTGCACCTGGGCACACTGGTGTGCCCTGAGAGGTAGCCAAGTGAGCCCCAAGTTAACATATGAAATATTTATAATATATTTTTATATTTAAAGTATCTGCATTTTCAAAAAGCTAGAGACACTAAGCACATAATTATAGGCCGGTAAGTTTAACGTCAACAGTGGGTAAGATTCTAGAATCCATAATTGCAAATAAAATAAGGGCACATCTAGAATTACACAGACTGATCAAACTTTCACAACACGGGTTTCTTAAGGGGTTTTCGTGCCTTACAAACTTACTGTCTTTTTATTCAGAAGTTTACGAGGCAGTAGATTGTGGCAAAGAATATGATACAATATATCTAGATTTTAGCAAAGCTTTTGATAGAGTTCCTCACAAAAGATTAGTTAAAAAGCTGGAAGCTCATGGTATAGGAGGAGCTGTTCTCAGATGGATCAAACAATTGTTAAAAGACAGAAAACAGAGGGTTTGCATAAATGGAGAGAAATCAGAGTGGGGCTCGGTTACTAGCGGGGTACCACAAGGCTCGGTACTGGGTCCCCTATTATTCATCGTATATCTAAATGATCTGGATTCGGATATCAGTAGTAACCTAAGTAAATTCGCAGACGACACTAAAATAGGTAGAACTATAAATGGAAAAGAAGACATTCATGCTTTACAGGAAGATCTAAATAGATTATCTGAATTGTCGGACAAATGGCAAATGGAATTTAATGTTGAAAATGTAAAGTAGTTAAAATGGGTACTATAAAAGACAATACTAGTTATAAGCTAAATAACCATGAAATCATGAGTTCTCAGTGTGAAAGGGATTTGGGAGTTCTTGTGAGTAGTAGTCTTAAGCCAAGAGAGCAATGCACAGCAGTCAGAAATAAAGCAAACAGAATTTTAGGATTTATCTCAAGAAGCGTTAGCAATAGGACGGAAAAAGTTATTTTGCAGCTCTATCTTGCATTAGTTAGGCCCCATTTAGATTATGCTGTGCAATTCTGGTCACCCTATTATAGAATGGAAATTGAATCCTTGGAGAGAGTGCAGCGAAGAATGACCAAGATGATACACAATATCAGAAATCTACCATATGAGGACAGATTAAAAAAACTTAATCTACATTCTCTAGAGAGGCGAAGAGTTAGGGGGGATATGATTGAAGTGTATAAATGGTTTAAAGGGATTAACAAGGGAGATATTAATAAAGTTTAAAAAATTCATGATCAAACCAGAACTCGTAATAATGGATTTAAGCTTGATAAATTTAGGTTCAGAAGGGAAATTGGTAAAAATTGGTTTGGTAATAGAGTAGCTGATGCATGGAACAAGCTTCCTAGTAGGATAGTAAATGCCAATACCTTAGACACCTTCAAATGTAGATTAGATAGACATATGACAGAGGTAGGGTGGGTATGAATAGGTTAGTGCTTATTAGAAAAATCATAAACAGAAAAATAGAATAAATAAGTAGAGTAGAATAGAATAGGTTAGACATGCTGAAAATACAATTAAAAAATGGAGCTGCCTCGTGTGTGCCAGTAGGCATGTTGCAGTGTCCTCTATTCTTATGTTCTTATGTCTTGAGTCAAGACTTAGTCATTAAGTATTTTAAATTGGATATCAAATTTCCTAATCTTAAGAAGGAAGGGATAATCCTTTTCCTTTTCCTCACTGGATTTAAATTAGTCATTATCACCCCCTCTGAAAAAAAAGCCGATTCCTTATGATCCCTTTAAATGAAAACTGTCTTGCTAATCTCCTTTGGGAATGGTAAAGCAAAAATAGCTACCATTAAAGGTTATTTTCTTCTTAAGCCTACTGGTGATTTATATCTCTCATGATAGTCTCAACCATACATCCGATATACTTTTTCATGCTTTGTAAAGCTCATAATTAGATTATAACTTTTTATTTTTACATTTTCATCCTTAAGTTATGAATAAATTATATAAAACAATATTTTTGTGCTTTTGTACTGATGTTTGAATTTCTCATACGAAGTATGCTTACAAACAACCTTTATTTTTGGGTGGTCTTCTGAGAAAAATTCTAGATTTATTTCATACTGCAGTTAATATTGCAATTCTTATTTTATGGTAAAAGTATGCTTTTCATCTGACAATTGTTTCTTTGCAATGAAATATATTTAAATAAAATATGGAGACGAATCATTTCAAAAATCAACCATCTTTTTTATTGAAATTATTCACGTATTACTTATATCTACTAAATACAAATGCACACAAATACAAGTATATGTATAGGTAATACAGGACTACGTATATATATATATATATATATATATATATATATATATATATATATATATATATATATATATATATATATATATAAAAATGATTCATGTTTTCACATATGTAATGTGCTTGCTTGGTTATATATATATATATATATATATATATATATATATATATATATATATATATATATATATATATATATATATATATATATATATATATATATATATATATATATGTATGTATGTATGTATGTATGTATGTGATTACCTAATTGTGTTTACGGGAAAGAGCCCAAAGCTCGTATCTTCCCGTCTCCTCATCGGTTCCATTTCATACTTAGTCATACTTATCATACCTGTCCTTAAAACTATTCATTGAGATAGCATTAACTACCTCCTCGCTTAGCCAATTCCAATTATCAACTACTCTTACACTGAAAAAGTATTTCCTTACATCCTGCAAAGAAGTTTTCTTACGAAGCTTAAAACTATGACCTCTAGTTCTAGAGCCAGCCATATCAAAATATCGATCCCTATCCACTCTATCATAACCATGAAGGAATTTAAAGACTGTCACCATATCCCCCCTCACTCTTCTAGCTTCGAGTGATGGTAAGTCTAATTCCCTCAGCCTCTCATCATAACTGAGATTGCGTATTTGTGGCACCAGTTTCGTGGCATGTCTTTGAACTTTTTCAAGCTTAGCTATGTGCTTTTTCAAGTGCGGATTCCAAAAGGGGGCTGCATATTCGAGTTTTGGCCTCACATAGGTTACATAAATATTTCTGAACATTTCCTTGTCCATGTGCCTGAAGGCTACCCTTACATTTGATAAGAATGCATATGCTGCCCTTACTATGCCATTTATATGTATTTCTGGAGACAAATCTGCCAGTATGTTTACTCCTAGATCTCTCTCATTTTCTGTCTCTTGAAGTTGTACTCCAGCCACCGAGTAGTCAAGCTTGGGCCTTCTTGCACTTGTACCCATTCCCATGTGTGTGGGTGTGTGATTACCTAATTGTGATTACCTAATTGTGTTTACGGGAAAGAGCCCAAAGCTCGTATCTTCCCGTCTCCTGATCGGTTCCATTTTATACTTCGTGATACTTATCATACCAGTCCTTAAAACTATGGATTGAGATAGCATTAACTACCTCCTCGCTTAGCCAATTCCAATTATCAACTACTCTTACACTGAAAAAGTATTTCCTTACATCCTGCAAAGAAGTTTTCTTACGAAGCTTAAAACTATGACCTCTAGTTCTAGAGCCAGCCATATCAAAATATCGATCCCTATCCACTCTATCATAACCATGAAGGAATTTAAAGACTGTCACCATATCCCCCCTCACTCTTCTAGCTTCGAGTGATGGTAAGTCTAATTCCCTCAGCCTTTCATCATAACTGAGATTGCGTATTTGTGGCACCAGTTTCGTGGCATGTCTTTGAACTTTTTCAAGATTAGCTATGTGCTTTTTCAAGTGCGGATTCCAAAAGGGGGCTGCATATTCGAGTTTTGGCCTCACATAGGTTACATAAATATTTCTGAACATATCCTTGTCCATGTGCCTGAAGGCTACCCTTACATTTGATAAGAATGCATATGCTGCCCTTACTATGCCATTTATATGTATTTCTGGAGACAAATCTGCCAGTATGTTTACTCCTAGATCTCTCTCATTTTCTGTCTCTTGAAGTTGTACTCCAGCCACCGAGTAGTCAAGCTTGGGCCTTCTTGCACTTGTACCCATTCCCATGTGTGTGCGTGTGTGATTACCTAATTGTGATTACCTAATTGTGTTTACGGGAAAGAGCCCAAAGCTCGTATCTTCCCGTCTCCTCATCGGTTCCATTTTATACTTCGTGATACTTATCATACCTGTCCTTAAAACTATGGATTGAGATAGCATTAACAACCTCCTCGCTTAGCCAATTCCAATTATCAACTACTCTTACACTGAAAAAGTATTTCCTTACATCCTGCAATGAAGTTTTCTTATGAAGCTTAAAACTATGACCTCTAGTTCTAGAGCCAGCCATATCAAAATATCGATCCCTATCCACTCTATCATAACCATGAAGGAATTTAAAGACTGTCACCATATCCCCCCTCACTCTTCTAGCTTCGAGTGATGGTAAGTCTAATTCCCTCAGCCTCTCATCATAACTGAGATTGCGTATTTGTGGCACCAGTTTCGTGGCATGTCTTTGAACTTTTTCAAGCTTAGCTATGTGCTTTTTCAAGTGCGGATTCCAAAAGGGGGCTGCATATTCGAGTTTTGGCCTCACATAGGTTACATAAATATTTCTGAACATTTCCTTGTCCATGTGCCTGAAGGCTACCCTTACATTTGATAAGAATGCATATGCTGCCCTTACTATGCCATTTATATGTATTTCTGGAGACAAATCTGCCAGTATGTTTACTCCTAGATCTCTCTCATTTTCTGTCTCTTGAAGTTGTACTCCAGCCACCGAGTAGTCAAGCTTGGGCCTTCTTGCACTTGTACCCATTCCCATGTGTGTGCGTGTGTGATTACCTAATTGTGATTACCTAATTGTGTTTACGGGAAAGAACCCAAATCTCGTATCTTCCCGTCTCCTGATCGGTTCCATTTTATACTTCGTGATACTTATCATACCAGTCCTTAAAACTATGGATTGAGATAGCATTAACTACCTCCTCGCTTAGCCAATTCCAATTATCAACTACTCTTACACTGAAAAAGTATTTCCTTACATCCTGCAAAGAAGTTTTCTTACGAAGCTTAAAACTATGACCTCTAGTTCTAGAGCCAGCCATATCAAAATATCGATCCCTATCCACTCTATCATAACCATGAAGGAATTTAAAGACTGTCACCATATCCCCCCTCACTCTTCTAGCTTCGAGTGATGGTAAGTCTAATTCCCTCAGCCTTTCATCATAACTGAGATTGCGTATTTGTGGCACCAGTTTCGTGGCATGTCTTTGAACTTTTTCAAGATTAGCTATGTGCTTTTTCAAGTGCGGATTCCAAAAGGGGGCTGCATATTCGAGTTTTGGCCTCACATAGGTTACATAAATATTTCTGAACATTTCCTTGTCCATGTGCCTGAAGGCTACCCTTACATTTGATAAGAATGCATATGCTGCCCTTACTATGCCATTTATATGTATTTCTGGAGACAAATCTGCCAGTATGTTTACTCCTAGATCTCTCTCATTTTCTGTCTCTTGAAGTTGTACTCCAGCCACCGAGTAGTCAAGCTTGGGCCTTCTTGCACTTGTACCCATTCCCATGTGTGTGCGTGTGTGATTACCTAATTGTGATTACCTAATTGTGTTCACGGGAAAGAGCCCAAAGCTCGTATCTTCCCGTCTCCTGATCGGTTCCATTTTATACTTCGTGATACTTATCATACCTGTCCTTAAAACTATGGATTGAGATAGCATTAACTACCTCCTCGCTTAGCCAATTCCAATTATCAACTACTCTTACACTGAAAAAGTATTTCCTTACATCCTGCAAAGAAGTTTTCTTACGAAGCTTAAAACTATGACCTCTAGTTCTAGAGCCAGCCATATCAAAATATCGATCCCTATCCACTCTATCATAACCATGAAGGAATTTAAAGACTGTCACCATATCCCCCCTCACTCTTCTAGCTTCGAGTGATGGTAAGTCTAATTCCCTCAGCCTCTCATCATAACTGAGATTGCGTATCTGTGGCACCAGTTTCGTGGCATGTCTTTGAACTTTTTCAAGCTTAGCTATGTGCTTTTTCAAGTGCGGATTCCAAAAGGGGGCTGCATATTCGAGTTTTGGCCTCACATAGGTTACATAAATATTTCTGAACATTTCCTTGTCCATGTGCCTGAAGGCTACCCTTACATTTGATAAGAATGCATATGCTGCCCTTACTATGCCATTTATATGTATTTCTGGAGACAAATCTGCCAGTATGTTTACTCCTAGATCTCTCTCATTTTCTGTCTCTTGAAGTTGTACTCCAGCCACCGAGTAGTCAAGCTTGGGCCTTCTTGCACTTGTACCCATTCCCATGTGTGTGCGTGTGTGATTACCTAATTGTGATTACCTAATTGTGTTCACGGGAAAGAGCCCAAAGCTCGTATCTTCCCGTCTCCTGATCGGTTCCATTTTATACTTCGTGATACTTATCATACCTGTCCTTAAAACTATGGATTGAGATAGCATTAACTACCTCCTCGCTTAGCCAATTCCAATTATCAACTACTCTTACACTGAAAAAGTATTTCCTTACATCCTGCAAAGAAGTTTTCTTACGAAGCTTAAAACTATGACCTCTAGTTCTAGAGCCAGCCATATCAAAATATCGATCCCTATCCACTCTATCATAACCATGAAGGAATTTAAAGACTGTCACCATATCCCCCCTCACTCTTCTAGCTTCGAGTGATGGTAAGTCTAATTCCCTCAGCCTCTCATCATAACTGAGATTGCGTATCTGTGGCACCAGTTTCGTGGCATGTCTTTGAACTTTTTCAAGCTTAGCTATGTGCTTTTTCAAGTGCGGATTCCAAAAGGGGGCTGCATATCCGAGTTTTGGCCTCACATAGGTTACATAAATATTTCTGAACATTTCCTTGTCCATGTGCCTGAAGGCTACCCTTACATTTGATAAGAATGCATATGCTGCCCTTACTATGCCATTTATATGTATTTCTGGAGACAAATCTGCCAGTATGTTTACTCCTAGATCTCTCTCATTTTCTGTCTCTTGAAGTTGTACTCCAGCCACCGAGTAGTCAAGCTTGGGCCTTCTTGCACTTGTACCCATTCCCATGTGTGTGCGTGTGTGATTACCTAATTGTGATTACCTAATTGTGTTTACGGGAAAGAGCCCAAAGCGCGTATCTTCCCGTCTCCTGATCGGTTCCATTTTATACTTCGTGATACTTATCATACCTGTCCTTAAAACTATGGATTGAGATAGCATTAACTACCTCCTCGCTTAGCCAATTCCAATTATCAACTACTCTTACACTGAAAAAGTATTTCCTTACATCCTGCAAAGAAGTTTTCTTACGAAGCTTAAAACTATGACCTCTAGTTCTAGAGCCAGCCATATCAAAATATCGATCCCTATCCACTCTATCATAACCATGAAGGAATTTAAAGACTGTCACCATATCCCCCCTCACTCTTCTAGCTTCGAGTGATGGTAAGTCTAATTCCCTCAGCCTCTCATCATAACTGAGATTGCGTATTTCTGGCACCAGTTTCGTGGCATGTCTTTGAACTTTTTCAAGCTTAGCTATGTGCTTTTTCAAGTGCGGATTCCAAAAGGGGGCTGCATATTCGAGTTTTGGCCTCACATAGGTTACATAAATATTTCTGAACATTTCCTTGTCCATGTGCCTGAAGGCTACCCTTACATTTGATAAGAATGCATATGCTGCCCTTACTATGCCATTTATATGTATTTCTGGAGACAAATCTGCCAGTATGTTTACTCCTAGATCTCTCTCATTTTCTGTCTCTTGAAGTTGTACTCCAGCCACCGAGTAGTCAAGCCTGGGCCTTCTTGCACTTGTACCCATTCTCATTACCTTACATTTTGAAGTATTGAATTTCATTAGCCACTTTTCTGACCACTCATGCAGATTATTTAGATCCTCCTGAAGTTCTCTACCATTGTTCTCGTTTTTTAGTTTCTTCACAATCTTTGCATCATCTGCAAACATATTCATGAATGAATTTACAGACTCTGGTAGGTCATTTAATTATACAAGGAAGAAAAGTGGCCCTAAAACTGAACCCTGTGGAACTCCACTACTAACTCTTCTCCATTCAGACACTGAGTGTCTTACTCTAACCCTCTGTTCCCTTCCTTCTAAGTAAGTTTTTATCCATTCCAAAACATTCCCACCTATTCTAGCCATTGATTGCAGCTTCCTAATAAGTCTCCCATGTGGAACAGTGTCAAACGCTTTCTGGAAGTCTAGGAATATGCAGTCTGCCCAGCCCTCTCTTTCCTGTAAGATTTGGCTTACCTCATCATAAAATTCTAATAAGTTTGTTACTGTTGATCTACCTTCTCTGAAGCCATGTTGCCTCACTGACAAAAAGTTGAAGAATTCCAAGTGAAGAGAGATATGTTTCCTTAGTAGTTTCTCCATAAGTTTGCAAACTATGCTGGTCAAGGAAACTGGTCTATAGTTCAGAGCCGTATCCCTCCTTCCCTTTTTGAAAATAGGTATCACATTTGCTTGTTTCCAGCATCTTGGAATCTCCCCCGACTCCAGTGACTCCTTAAATATGATACTTAGTGCCACTGATATTGTGTTTGCGCATTTTTTAAGCACATGAGGGGATATGTCATCAGGATGTATGTATGTATGTATGTATGTATGTATGCACTTACATAATTGTGTTTACGGGAAAGAGCCCAAAGCTCGTATCTTCCCGTCTCCTGATCGGTTCCATTTTATACTTAGTGATACTTCTCATACCTGTCCTTAAAACTATGGATTGAGATAGCATTAACTACCTCCTCGCTTAGCCAATTCCAATTATCAACTACTACTACACTGAAAAAGTATTTCCTTACATCCTGCAAAGAAGTTTTCTTACCAAACTTCAAACTATGATCTCTAGTTCTAGAGCCAGCCATATCAAAATATCGATCCCTATCTACTCTATCATAACCATGAAGGAATTTAAAGACTGTCACCATATCCCCCCCTCAATCTTTTAGCTTCGAGTGATGGTAAGTCTAATTCCCTCAGCCTCTTATCATAACTGAGATTGCGTATTTGTGGCACCAGTTTCGTGGCATGTCTTTGAAGTTTCTCAAGCTTAGCTATGTGCTTTTTCAAGTGTGGATTCCAAAAGGGGGCTGCATATTCGAGTTTTGGCCTCGCATAGGTTACATAAATATTTCTGAACATTTCCTTGTTCATGTGCCTGAAGGCTACCCTTCCATTTGATAAGAATGCATATGCTGCCCTTACTATGCCATTTATATGCATTTCTGGAGACAAATCTGCCAGTATGTTTACTTCTAGATCTCTCTCATTTTGTGTCTTTTGAAGTTGTACTCCAGCCACCGAGTAGTCAAGCTTGGGCCTTCTTGCACTTGTACCCATTCTCATTACCTTACATTTTGAAGTATAGAATTTCATTAGCCTCTTTTCTGACCACTCATGCAGATTATTTAGATCCTCCTGAAGTTCTCTACCATTGTTCTCGTATGTATGTATGTATGTATGTATGTATGTATGTATGTATGTATGTATGTATGTATGTATGTATGTATGTATGTATGTATGTATGTATGTATGTATGTATGTATGTATGTATGTATGTATGTATGTATGTATGTATGTATGTATGTATGTATGTATGCATGCATGCATGCATGCATGCATGCATGTGATTACATAATTGTGTTTACGGGAAAGAGCCCTAAGCTCGTATTTTCCCGTCTCCTCATCGGTTCCATTTTATACTTAGTCATACTTATCATACCTGTCCTTAAAACTATGGATTGAGATAGCATTAACTATCTCCTCTCTTAGCCAATTCCAATTATCAACTACTCTTACACTGAAAAAGTATTTCCTTACATCCTGCAAAGAAGTTTTCTTACCAAGCTTCAAACTATGACCTCTAGTTCTAGAGCCAGCCATATCAAAATATCGATCCCTATCCACTCTATCATAACCATGAAGGAATTTAAAGACTGTCACCATATCCCCCCTCAATCTTTTAGCTTATAGTGATGGTAAGTCTAATTCCCTCAGCCTCTCATCATAACTGAGATTGCGTATTTGTGGCACCAGTTTCGTGGCATGTCTTTGAACATTTTCAGGCTTAGCTATGTGCTTTTTCAAGTGTGGATTCCAAAAGGGGGCTGCATATTCGAGTTTTGGCCTCACATAGGTTACATAAATATTTCTGAACATTTCCTTGTCCATGTGCCTGAAGGCTACCCTTACATTCGATAAGAATACATATGCTGCCCTTACTATGCCATTTATATGTATTTCTGGAGACAAATCTGCCAGTATGTTTACTCCTAGATCTCTCTCATTTTCTGTCTCTTGAAGTTGTACTCCAGCCACCGAGTAGTCAAGCTTGGGCCTTCTTGCACTTGTACCCATTCTCATTACCTTACATTTTGAAGTATTGAATTTCATTAGCTACTTTTCTGACCACTCATGCAGATTATTTAGATCCTCCTGAAGTTCTCTACCATTGTTCTCGTTTTTTACTTTCTTCACAATCTTTGCATCATCTGCAAACATATTCATGAATGAATTTACAGACTCGGGTAGGTCATTTACATATACAAGGAACAAAAGTGGCGCTAAAACTGAAACCTGTGGAACTCCACTACTAACTCTTCTCCATTCAGACACTAAGTGTCTTACTCCAACCTTCTGTTCCCTTCCTTCTAAGTAAGTTTTTATCCATTCCAAAACATTTCCACCTATTCTAGCCATTGCTTGCAGCTTCCTAATAAGTCTCCCATGTGGAACAGTGTCAAACGCTTTCTGGAAGTCTAGGAATATGTATGTGATTACCTAATTGTGTTTACGGGAAAGAGCCCAAAGCTCGTATCTTCCCTTCTCATCGGTTCCATTTTATACTTAGTGATACTTATCATACCTGTCCTTAAAACTATTCATTGAGATAGCATTAACTACCTCCTCGCTTAGCCAATTCCAATTATCAACTACTCTTACACTGAAAAAGTATTTCCTTACATCCTGCAAAGAAGTTTTCTTACCAAGCTTCAAACTATGACCTCTAGTTCTAGAACCAGCCATATCAAAATATCGATCCCTATCCACTCTATCATAACCATGAATGAATTTACAGACTCTGGTAGGTCATTTACATATACAAGGAACAAAAGTGGCCCTAAAACTGAACCCTGTGGAACTCCACTACTAACTCTTCTCTATTCAGACACTGAGTGTCTTACTCTAACCCTCTGTTCCCTTCCTTCTAAGTAAGTTTTTATCCATTCCAAAACATTTCCACCTATTCTAGCCATTGATTGCAGCTTCCTAATAAGTCTCCCATGTGGAGACTTATTAGGAAGCTGCAATCAATGGTAGAATAGGTGGAAATGTATGTATGTATGTATGTATGTATGTATGTGATTACCTAATTGTGTTTACGGGAAAGAGCCCAAAGCTCGTATCTTCCCGTCTCCTGATCGGTTCCATTTTTAGACTTAGTGATACTTATCGTACCTGTCCTTAAAACTATGAATTGAGATAGCATTAACTACCTCCTCGCTTAGCGAATTCCAATTATCAACTACTCTTACACTGAAAAAGTATTTCCTTACATCCTGCAAACAAGTTTTCTTACGAAGCTTCAAACTATGACCTCTAGTTCTAGAGCCAGCCATATCGAAATATCGATCCCTATCCACTCTATCATAACCATGAAGGAATTTAAAGACTGTCACCATATCCCCCCTTACTCTTCTAGCTTCGAGTGATGGCAAGTCTAATTTCCTCAGCCTCTCATCATAAATGAGATTGCATATTTCTGGCACCAGTTTCGTGGCATGTCTTTGAACTTTTTCAAGCTTAGCTATGTGCTTTTTCAAGTGCGGATTCCAAAAGGGGGCTGCATATTCGAGTTTTGGCCTCACATAGGTTACATAATTATTTCTGAACATTTCCTTGTCCATGTGCCTGAAGGCTACCCTTACATTTGATAAGAATGCATATGCTGCCCTTACTACGCCATTTATATGTATTTCTGGAGACAAATCTGCCAGTATGTTTACTCCTAGGTCTCTCTCATTTTCTGTCTCTTGAAGTTGTACTCCAGCCACCGAGTAGTCAAGCTTGGGCCTTCTTGCACTTGTACCCATTCTCATTACCTTACATTTTGAGGTATTGAATTTCATTAGCCACTTTTCTGACCACTCATGCAGATTATTTAGATCCTCCTGAAGTTCTCTACCATTGTTCTCGTTTTTTAGTTTCTTCACAATCTTTGCATCATCTGCAAACATATTCATGAATGAATTTACAGACTCTGGTAGGTCATTTACATATACAAGGAACAAAAGTGGCCCTAAAACTGAACCCTGTGGAACTCCACTACTAACTCTTCTCCATTCAGACACTGAGTGTCTTACTCTAACCCTCTGTTCCCTTCCTTCTAAGTAAGTTTTTATCCATTCCAAGATATTTCCACCTATTCTAGCCATTGATTGCAGCTTCCTAATAAGTCTCCCATGTGGAACAGTGTCAAACGCTTTCTGGAAGTCTAGGAATATGCAATCTGCCCAGCCCTCTATTTCCTGTAAGATTTGGCTTACCTCATCATAAAATTCTAATAAGTTTGTTACTGTTGATCTTCCTTCTCTGAAGCCATGTTGCCTCACTGACAAAAAGTTGAAGGATTCCAAGTGAAGAGAGATATGTTTCCTTAGTAGTTTCTCCATAAGTTTGCAAACTATGCTGGTCAAGGAAACTGGTCTATAGTTCAGAGCCGTATCCCTCCTTCCCTTTTTGAAGATAGGTATCACATTTGCTTGTTTCCAGCATCTTGGAATCTCCCCCGACTCCAGTGACTCCTTAAATATGATACTTAGTGCCACTGATATTGTGTTTGCGCATTTTTTAAGCACATGAGGGGATATGTCATCAGGACCTGTAGCTTTATGAACATCTAAATCCATCAGCGCTTTGCATACCTCTGTGGCTGTAAGGTTGATGTTCTCTAATACCAGCCCTTGAGCATCTATCACTGCAATCTGAGGGGGTGGGGTATTTTCTACTGTAAATACTGACTGAAACTCCTTGTTCAATTCTTTGCAGATCTCTTCGTCCGTCTCAGTGATGCTTCCATCCGCTCTCTTTAGCCTTAAAACCATGTTCTTTTACCTTCAGTTTTCCTCTGATAAAGCTGTGGAAAAGCTTGGGATTTTCTTTAGCCTTCCTGGTGATGTCCCTCTCATAATCTCTCTCTGCCTCTCTCCTTTTACTTAGGTAGTCATTTCTTGCTCTTTTGTAGGTTTGCCAGGCATTTATGTTTTTTCTCCTCCTATACCTTTTCCAGCATTTGTCTCTCCACTCCTTAGCTCTTTTACACCCATTATCGAACCATTTCTCTCTGGCAAGAATTACACCTACTTTGGTGACAGGTATGCAGCAATCTACTATCTTCCCATATTTCTCACAAAAGATGTCATACATTTCTTGTACAGATTTGTTGTAAAATAAGGTTCTCCAGTCAATAACTGCAAAAAGCTCATTCATTTTGATGTAATCTCCTTTCGGATAGTTCCTCCTCATGTCCTCAGTGCCTCTACTCTCAGGAAGAATGTCTTCAATGATATACTCCATCAACAACACACAGTGGTCACTCTTTCCAATTGGTGGTTCATACTCAATATTTTCAATATCCAACACATTATCTGTGAACACTAGATCAAGTAGTGATGGCTCATCCCCACCCCTGGCTCTTGTTGGTTCCATTACATGTTGGTGTAGGAAATTCCCTTGTACGCAATCTAGGAATCTTGCCCCAAATGAGTCCTCACCACTGTGTGGGTCAAGATTTATCCAATCTATCTCTTTATGATTAAAGTCTCCCATAATCAAAATCCTACATTTTTTCTCCCATGCCATGTTAACAACTGAGTTTATGACTTCAATAGTACCTATATGACTTTCCTCATAAATTTCAAGCCTATTTTGGTTCCTTGGTGGGTTGTATACAACAGTTATTATAATGCTCTCTGACCCAGTATATATGCGAGCAACAAGAAATTCCCGGAACTCACTTTCTATAGCCAAGTTTATTTCTTCAATTTGAATCCTCTCACTTATGAGCAGTGCTATCCCTCCACCAGTCCTCTCAGATCTTTCGACCCTTAGTATTCTGAAGCCCTTAGGAAAAACTGTGACACTGTTTATGTCCTCACTCAACTTAGTCTCTGTAATTGCTACTATATCTGCCTTACTGTTGTGGATCCTATCTTTTAATTCTACTGCCTTACCAGCTAATCCATCAGCATTTGTGTATAACAATCTTAATGAGGCCCCATCCCCTGATCTTCTGTCATTATCTTCTTTATCTCCCCTTTGTCTGGAAGTATTCTGTAACGAAAATTTTTCTTCTCCTTCATTTCTTTCATCATTTAACCTTCTTGCCTCTTGCAACAAGTTTTTGATCTTTCCCATCTCTTCCTGTGTTCTGTATCGTCTAATGAACACTTCTTTGCATTCTTGAAGGTCTTTTAGACTTTTTTTTCTCAACAATATTTCCCTACATGTTTCCCCTCTCTCAAAGGTTACTTTTGTTGGTCTCGGCTTTCCTTCCCTCGAATATTTACCTAGTTGGTGTATGTTTACAATATCCTCAGGACCACATACTACTCCAAGCTCTCTTATCAGGTCTACAACGCTAGCTTTATTTTCTTCAAGTGTCCCCTGCCATGTTGGCTCCTGGGATTCACTTATGCCTGAGATTACCACTGTCTTCTCCTTATCAAGTGCCTGTCTGATGAGTGGGTTTGCCCTTTCTATCACAACGTCTTTCATTTTTTCGATTACTGTCTCTTTATAGTCAACTGTTTGTATGTTTTCCAGTGCCACCACCTTTACAGCCTCTTTTACTGCCACATTTCCCTTTAGTGCATCAGCAAAGGACGTTTTCATGGCATCATTTTCCATATTCAGCTTCTGGAACTCTTTTCTGAACTGTTCAATGTTTTCCTTAATCTGGACATTCCAAGCAGCAATCTCGTCTCTCTCAGAAGAGAGCAGTGAACTAACATCTAATTCCTTTAGGTTGTCATTTAGCTGTTTGTTTTTATCTTCTTGTTTAGAAATTCTAGATTCTAGTTGACTCTTTTCCCCTTCCAGCTTCTTTATTCTTTTTTCTAGTTCCTTTCTCTCCTGCCCTTGTGCTTTATTTGCTTCCTCCAAAGATCTTATTTGTTCTCTGAGTGTTTCATTCTCTTTCATTTCTCCATCCATATTCCGAATTTTATCATCAAGGCTTATAACCATTTCCTCTAACTTCTTGATTCTCTGTTTAAGTCCCCTGATGACTACCCCTTCTCCCGACCCATGGGTGGGAGAGGTTTGGGACAGAGATGTATGTATGTATGTATGTATGTATGTATGTATGTGATTACCTAATTGTGTTTACGGGAAAGAGCCCAAAGCTCGTATCTTCCCGTCTCCTGATCGGTTCCATTTTATACTTAGTGATACTTATCATACCTGTCCTTAAAACTATGGATTGAGATAGCATTAACTACCTCCTCGCTTAGCCAATTCCAATTATCAACTACTCTTACACTGAAAAAGTATTTCCTTACATCCTGCGAAGAAGTTTTCTTACCAAGCTTCAAACTATGACCTCTAGTTCTAGAGCCAGCCATATCAAAATATCGATCCCTATCCACTCTATCATAACCATGAAGGAATTTAAAGACTGTCACCATATCCCCCCCTCACTCTTCTAGCTTCGAGTGATGGTAAGTCTAATTCCCTCAGCCTCTCATCATAACTGAGATTGCGTATTTGTGGCACCAGTTTCGTGGCATGTCTTTGAACTTTTTCAAGCTTAGCTATGTGCTTTTTCAAGTGCGGATTCCAAAAGGGGGCTGCATATTCGAGTTTTGGCCTCACATAGCTTACATAAATATTTCTGAACATTTCCTTGTCCATGTGCCTGAAGGCTACCCTTATATTTGATAAGAATGCATATGCTGCCCTTACTATGCCATTTATATGTATTTCTGGAGACAAATCTGCCAGTATGTTTACTCCTAGATCTCTCTCATTTTCTGTCTCTTGAAGTTGTACTCCAGCCACCGAGTAGTCAAGCTTGGGCCTTCTTGCACTTGTACCTATTCTCATTACCTTACATTTTGAAGTATTGAATTTCATTAGCCACTTTTCTGACCACTCATGCAGATTATTTAGATCCTCCTGAAGTTCTCTACCATTGTTCTCGTTTTTTACTTTCTTCACAATCTTTGCATCATCTGCAAACATATTCATGAATGAATTTACAGACTCTGGTAGGTCATTTACATATACAAGGAACAAAAGTGGCCCTAAAACTGAACCCTGTGGAACTCCACTACTAACTCTCCTCCATTCAGACACTGAGTGTCTTACTCTAACCCTCTTTTCCCTTCCTTCTAAGTAAGTTTTTATCCATTCCAAAACATTTCCACCTATTCTAGCCATTGATTGCAGCTTCCTAATAAGTCTCCCATGTGGAACAGTGTCAAACGCTTTCTGGAAGTTTAGGAATATGCAATCTGCCCAGCCCTCTCTTTCCTGTAAGATTTGGCTTACCTCATCATAAAATTCTAATAAGTTTGTTACTGTTGATCTACCTTCTCTGAAGCCATGTTGCCTCACTGACAAAAAGTTGAAGGATTCCAAGTGAAGAGAGATATGTTTCCTTAGTAGTTTCTCCATAACTTTGCAAACTATGCTGGTCAAGGAAACTGGTCTATAGTTCTGAGCCGTATCCCTCCTTCCCTTTTTGAAGATAGGTATCACATTTGCTTGTTTCCAGCATCTTGGAATCTCCTCCGACTCCAGTGACTCCTTAAATATGATACTTAGTGCCACTGATATTGTGTTTGCGCATTTTTAAAGCACATGAGGGGATATGTCATCGGGACCTGTAGCTTTATGAACATCTAAATCCATCAGCGCTTTGCATACCTCTGTGGCTGTAAGGTTGATGTTCTCTAATACCGGCCCTTGAGCTTCTATCACTGCAATCTGAGGGGGTGGGGTATTTTCTACTGTAAATACTGACTGAAACTCCTTGTATGTATATATATATATATATATATATATATATATATATATATATATATATATATATATATATATATATATATATATATATATATATATATATATATATATATATATATATATATATATATATATATATATATATATATATATACACACAGTGTATACCCGGTATATTCGCGTTTCTATGGTATCGCTTTCTCACTGTATCACCTATCTCCGTGTTCTTCTTCTTCCGGTTCTTCGTCGTCGTCGTTGTCGTCGTCGTCGTCGTCGTCGTCGTCGTCGTCGTCTCCTTCTTCTTCTTCTTCATCTTCTTCGTCGTCGTCGTCTGTCTTCTTCTTCTTCTTCTTCTTCTTCTTCTTTTTCTTTTTCTTTTTCTTTTTCTTTTTCTTTTTCTTTTTCTTTTTCTTTTCTTTTTCTTCTTCTTCTTCTTCTTATTGTGACACCAGGATGGGCCAAAATATGATAAAATAAAACAGACTTTATCAGGTTGTAAAGAGAAACAGAGATAGAGAGTGTGATGACCTGTCAGATGTGAAGGGATTATAAAAGATGTATAATGAATATCCAGCTCTCTGCTGGGTTTTAATATACCTCTGCATTACTTTCATGATATCTATTCCAATAATTCTGCTTAGATCTTATTGTTATTATTATTATTATCATCATCATTGGCAACAAAAATTTTCCTTTGATGATGATTGTGGAGATTGTTATCATCATCATTATTATTATTATTATTAAGAGCTCATCATTGTTTGTACATCTGTTGGTTTATTTACTTTTAATAACTGTGTACAGTGCCCCTCCTTAGTTGGCTGGAACAAAGAGAGTGTGGGGGGTGGGGTAGAATAGAATGTTGGATAGAGAGAGAGAGAGAGAGAGAGAGAGAGAGAGAGGAGAGAGAGAGAGAGAGAGAGAGAGAGAGAGAGAGAGAGAGAGAGAGAGAGAGAGGGGGTCTAAGTAACTCTTGTTCATTCAACCAAACTTACATTATTTAAAGTAAAAATAATGGTTTAATTACGAATTCGTAATAATAATAATAATAATAATAATAATAATAATAATAATAATAATAATAATAATAATAATAATTCCCCAATCAGCATCAAAGGAAAATTATTGTTGCCA
>JAXCGZ010014399.1:2500-22500 GCA_037179515.1 Halocaridina rubra | reverse complement strand
AATGATTCATATATATATATATATATATATATATATATATATATATATATATATATATATATATATATATATATATATATATATATATATATATATATATATATATATATATATATATATATATATATATATATATATATATATATATATATATATATATATATATATATATATATATATATATATATATATATATATATATATATATATATATATATATATATATATATATATATATATATATATATATATATATATATATATATATATATATATATATATATATATATATATATATATATATATATATATATATATATATATATATATATATATATATATATATATATATATATATATATATATATATATATATATATATTTATATACATATATATATATATATATATATATATATATATATATATATATATATATATATATATATATATATATATATATATATATATATATATATATATATATATATATATATAAATATATATAAATATATATAATATATATATATATATATATATATATATATATATATATATATATATATATATATATATATATATATATATACTCTTCTTCGTCTACATCTTTTCCCACTTTTATGTGGGGTCGATGTTTCTGGCCAGTTTTCTCCATTTGTTTCTGTCCCATACCTCATCACCCAACAAACCTTTAGACCTCAGGTCGCCATTGATGCAATCCATCCACCTACGCTTTGGTCTCCCTCTCCTTCTCCTACCCTGTATTTCCATTTCCATCACCCTCCTCCCAACATACTTTTCATTCCTCTTAACGACAAGACCATATCATCTTAATCTACTTTCTTGTATCTTATCTGATATTTCTCTAACTTTTGAAGTACCTCTAATTACCTGGCTAGTACAGTGGTAACGCGCTGGCTTCGCATTCACGAGGTCGAAAGATCGGTTCCCGTCCAAGACCGAGAGTTTAAGCTGTTTACTGGCAGGAACTGCTGTGGTTGGACACCACAGTGGGGGGTTGGGGCTTGCCCTGGCTGACGAATACCCATTGTATTGAAATGGATATAAAGTTTGTTTGTTTGTCTGTTTGTTTATTAATCTCTATTCTCCTGTTGCACAGCACCCCAGACACTTTCTTCCAGTTCTTCCATCCCGCTTGTATTCTGTGGGTTATTTCTGACTCTAGGTTACCATCCTCTGCTACTGTTAATCCCAAATAATTGAACTTATCAACTATTTTCAACACCTTCCCCTGCAAATTGACCTCCCCATCCTCATCATCTCTCAACCTCAAGTACTCTGTCTTCTTCCTGCTGATTTTCAGTCCTCTATCCTCCATGACTCTTCTCCACTCCTCAAGCTTCTCCTCCAGTACCTCTCGTCTGTTGCTACACAGTACAATGTTATCTGCAAAGAGCATACACCATGGAGACTGATCTCAAATACTCTGGGTTACTACATCCAATACCAGATCAAATAGATATGGACTCAAAGCAGACCATTGATGCATACCAATATTTACTGAGGGACTTTTTGTCAAGCCCACACTGCTCTTAACATTTGTCTCTGCCCTCTCATACATATCTTGGATGATTCTTACATATTTCTCGGGGACTCCCTTTTCTCTAATACACCTCAACACCTCTTGACGTGGTACTCAATCATATGCCTTTTCCAGGTCAATAAAGACCATATGCAGTCCTTTCTGTTTCTCCCAATACTTTTCCATCATTTGTCTCAAGGCAAATATGGCATCCACGGTCCCTCTTCCAGGCATGAAGCCAAATTGTTCATCCCCAATTATCGTTATCTCTCTGAGTCTCCTCTCTATGATCTTTTCCCATATCTTCATAGTATGACTTAACAACTTTATTCCTCTATAGTTTCCACACTCCTGAATGTCTCCCTCACCTTTATAGATTGGGATGATTAAGCTTCCTATCCACTCCTCTGGCATCTTTTTCTGACTAAAGATCTTTTGCATTAAGTCCCACAAGATATCTATGCCTTCCTTTCCAAGACTTTTCCATACTTCCACTGGTATCTTATCAGGTCCAGCTGCCTTTCCATTTTTCATTTTCCTTACTGCCTGCTCTACCTCTCTTCTAGCCACTGTTGTTGTAACTGCTTCATTTGGAAGTCCATCTTCAAATACTGCTCTTAGGTTCTCTTCATTTAGTAGTCCTTCAAAATAAGTTTCCCATCTGCTTTTTATTTCATCCTCTTCTGCTAGAACTACTCCATAGTTATCCTTTATTTGTCTTACTTGGTCAAGTCCTTGGTTGCAGCATCTCGGGCCTTGGCAATTCGCAATATTTTTTTCTATCCTTCTGGTGTTTCTAGCTCTTCAGATACTTCATTCAATTTCTCTGCCTTTGCTTTTGCTACTGCTCTCCTTGCCTCCTTCTTTGCCTGCTTGTACTCTTCTTTATCCAGCTCCAAGCCTGATAAATCTGCTTTTTTCTTAGCTTCTCTCTTGTTCTTCACCCATTCTTGCACTTCCTCATTCCACCACCATGACTCTTTATCATTTGGGGGTTTCCTTCCTGATGACTTTCCAAGTACCTCCTCACCAACCCTCAGAATCACCTTACTATTCTCTGTCAACCATTCTTGTACATCTTCTTGCAACCTTATCGCTTCCAACACTCTTTCCTTAAACATAGCTCTCAGCTCTGCATCTTTCAATCACCACCACTTTATCTTTGGGTCCATCCTCAGCTTCTTACTTTTCCCACATTTCCTGAGCCTGCAAACAGTTACTACTATCCTTGTTGCACTGCTACACTCTCCCCATTTACTACTTCACAGTCGCTAATCTCCTTCGGATGGTCTCTCCTACTCAACAATAAATCTCGTTATCTGTACTGGCCATATTTTGGCTTTGGCAAAAATTTTATGGCCGGATGCCTTTCCTGCCACCAACCCTTCCCATCTACCCGGGCTTGGGACCGGCACCAAGTTGAGGCTGGCTTGCCCCCTCAGTGGCTGGGTTATATATATATATATATATATATATATATATATATATATATATATATATATATATATATATATATATATATATATATATATATATATATATATATATATATATATATATATATATATATATATATATATATATATATATATATATATATATATATATATATATATATATATATATATATATATATATATATATATATATATATATATATATATATATATATATATATATATATATATATATATATATATATATATATATATATATATATATATATATATATATATATATATATATATATATATATATATATATATATATATATATATATATATATATATATATATATATATATATATATATATATATATATATATATATATATATATATATATATATATATATATATATATATATATATATATATATATATATATATATACATATATATATATATGTATATATATATATATATATATATATATATATATATATATATATATATATATATATATATATATATATATATATATATATATATATATATATATATATATATATATATATATATATATATATATATATATATATATATATATATATATATATATATATATATATATATATATATATATATATATATATATATATATATATATATATATATATATATATATATATATATATATATGTATATGTATATATATATATATATATATATATATATATATATATATATATATATATATATATATATATATATATATATATATATATATATATATATATATATATATATATATATATATATACATATATATACAAATATATATATAAATATATATATATATATATATATATATATATATATATATATATATATATATATATATATATATATATATATATATATATATATATATATATATATATATATATATATATATATATATATATATATATATATATATATATATATATATATATATATATATATATATATATATATATATATATATATATATATATATATATATATATATATATATATATATATATATATATATATATATATATATATATATATATATATATATATATATATATATATATATATATATATATATATATATATATATATACATATATATACATATATATATATATATATATATATATATATATATATATATATATATATATATATATATATATATATATATATATATATATATATATATATATATATATATAGATAGATAGATAGATAGATAGATAGATTGATAGATAGATAGATAGATAGATAGATAGATTGATAGATAGATAGATAGATAGATAGATAGATAGATAGATTGATAGATAGATAGATAGATAGATAGATAGATAGATAGATAGATAGATAGATAGATAGAAAGTGTAAAAAGAAGCTGGCGTTACAATGCCAGAGTTGTTTAAGTCTTTGAGTCAGACAAACTTGCCAAAAAATTTTTAAGTTAGTTTTATCAAAGTAATTATCAGCTCATGGAAAATACATGAATCATCTTATTTTCAATAAATAATTAGCTAAACATAGGATTAGCGAAAATATTTTCACATCTCTCTTTTTCAATGATAATTTTCCAATAATTAAGCGAAAAGGATGTTGCCTAACAGGGGTTTCGAGGTAAAGTCTATAATAGTAATATACTATAGTTGTTATCTCTAGGCAATGCCAATATTAATCAAGCATTTCTTGTTGAAACTCTATGATAAAATGTTGTCTAAGTTAGTTAGTATATCTGAATATTTAACTGATCTTACATTCTCTGCTTGATTATCTTTGTTTGATAACCAGTGCCATAGCTGTTATATAACTTAAAAAATAGAAAGTTACTCAACTATGCAAGTTTCAGGATGCTTATGACTTAGTAATCATAAGTCCTAGGTTCGAGTCCCGGTCGGGGTAAAAAATGATTTATGTTTTCACATATGTAATGTGCTTATTTGTATTTCATGGCCCGAATGAGATTGGGAATTGAATTAAATGCTAAAATGAAGCCACGAGTGAGGTTGGGGAATCTGTAATATGAACATAGTGGCATTCAGTTAGCATGCGTTCCTTCCTAAGTATAGCAGATATAAGCTATAAGGTTGGATTCTTTTTAACCTTCTGTGGTGTAATGGTAGTGCCTTGACTTAGTAATCATAAGTCCTAGGTTCGAGTCCCGGTCGGGGTAAAAAATGATTCATGTTCTCACATATGTAATGTGCTTATTTGTATTTCATGGCCCGAATGAGATTGGGAATTGAATTAAATGCTAAAATGAAGCCACGAGTGAGGTTGGGGAATCTGTAATATGAACATAGTGGCATTCAGTTAGAATGCGTTCATTCCTAAGTATAGCATATATAAGCTATAAGGTTGGATTCCTTTTAACCTTCTGTGGTGTAATGGTAGCGCCTTGACTTAGTAATCATAAGTCCTAGGTTCGAGTCCCGGTCGGGGTAAAAAATAATTCATGTTTTCACATATGTAATGTGCTTATTTGTATTTCATGGTCCGAATGAGATTGGGCATTGAATTAAATGCTAAAATGAAGCCACGAGTGAGGTTGGGGAATCTGTAATATGAACATAGTGGCATTCAGTTAGAATGCGTTCATTCCTAAGTATAGTAGATATAAGCTATAAGGTTGGATTCCTTGTTAACCTTCTGTGGTGTAATGGTAGCGCCTTGACTTAGTAATCATAAGTCCTAGGTTCGAGTCCCGGTCGGGGTAAAAAATGAATCATGTTCTCACATATATAATGTGCTTATTTGTATTTCATGGCCCGAATGAGATTGGGAATTGAATTAAATGCTAAAATGAATGAGGTTGGGAATCTGTAATATGAACATAGTGGCATTCAGTTAGAATGCGTTCATTCCTAAGTATAGCAGATATAAGCTATAACGTTGGATTCCTTTTAACCTTCTGTGGTGTAATGGTAGCGCCTTGACTTAGTAATCATAAGTCCTAGGTTCGAGTCCCGGTCGGGGTAAAAAATGATTCATGTTCTCACATATGTAATGTGCTTATTTTTATTTCATGGTCCGAATGAGATTGGGAATTGAATTAAATGCTAAAATGAATGAGGTTGGGGAATCTGTAATATGAACATAGTGGCATTCAGTTAGAATGCGTTCATTCCTAAGTATAGCAGATATAAGCTATAAGGTTGGATTCCTTTTAACCTTATGTGGTGTAACGGTAGCGCCTTGACTTAGTAATCATAAGTCCTAGGTTCGAGTCCCGGTCGGGGTAAAAAATGATTCATGTTTTCACATATGTAATGTGCTTATTTGTATTTCACAGCCCGAATGAGATTGGGAATTGAATTAAATGCTAAAATGAAGCCACGAGTGAGGTTGGGGAATCTGTAATATGAACATAGTGGCATTCAGTTAGAATGCGTTCATTCCTAAGTATAGCAGATATAAGCTATAAGGTTGGATTCCTTTTAACCTTCTGTGGTGTAATGGTAGCGCCTTGACTTAGTAATCATAAGTCCTAGGTTCGAGTCCGGTCGGGGTAAAAAATGATTCATGTTTTCACATATGTAATGTGCTTATTTGTATTTCATGGCCCGAATGAGATTGGGAATTGAATTAAATGCTAAAATGAAGCCACGAGTGAGGTTGGGGAATCTGTAATATGAACATAGTGGCATTCAGTTAGAATGCGTTCATTCCTAAGTATAGCAGGTATAAGCTATAAGGTTGGATTCCTTTTAACCTTCTGTGATGTAATGGTAGCGCCTTGACTTATATATATATATATATATATATATATATATATATATATATATATATATATATATATATATATATATATATATATATATATATATATATATATATATATATATATATATATATATATATATATATATATATATATATATATATATATATATATATATATATATATACATATATATATATATATATATATATATATATATATATATATATATATATATATATATATATATATATATATATATATATATATATATATATATATATATATATATATATATATATATATATATATATATATATGTATATATATACATATATATATATATATATATATATATATATATATATATATATATATATATATATATATATATATATATATATATATATATATATATATATATATATATATATATATATATATATATATATATATATATATATATATATATATATATATATGTATATATATATACATATATATATATATATATATATATATATATATATATATATATATATATATATATATATATATATATATATATATATATATATATATATATATATTTATATATATATATATATATATATATATATATATATATATATATATATATATATATATATATATATATATATATATATATATATATTTCAGAAATGAAAACTCATTTTAGATATGAATTTTATAGTATGGGTTAAATTAAATATTGTTATTTTTGTTTTCCCATAGGTATTATATCTTTATATAAGAGGAGGATATTCTCAGGATGTTTATTACACTCTCCTCATGTCAACACTCACATCTGGTGAATAGGTCATTATACCTGCAAAGATCTACTTTACTTTTGCAGTTATCCCCCAGCAAAGAAAGTAAATTCCTTAAGGTGTTTCACTGAAGATTAAAGACCCAATTTCTTAAACAGTGTAAACCTAGGATACCATATTGTTTGTTAGCTAAACACACACACACAGAACCACGTCAGATGCGTTTATGAAATCCATTTGTGTGTGTGTAGCTAACTAGCAATATGGTATCCTAGGTTTACACTGTTTAAGAAATCGGGCCAAAGTCATGAAGAAGAGCTACAGTATACTCAAAACATAAAATGTTTGCAAACCACTATGGTGGCTACGTTGTAAAAATTTTCCATTATTATTACTATCTTCGAAATTCATGACTGATTTAACCTTTGTATCTTTTAACAATTATAGCAAAATTAGATATCCAATGGTTTGCTCACTTTGGCAATGCACTGTTAGATGGCATGGCTTTGAATCATTCCAACTCACCCTTGGGACTGGTATATGAATGGAGTTATTATGTGACATGTTAACTGTTTAGGTATAAAAAAAGACTCCGGATTTGCCATTTTATATTCATAAACGTTATAATTTTTTTTTCTACAGTAAAAATAGAAAAAATCCTTTCATATTCTCGTCTTTTATTAATTGATTCTAATGATGTATATATCTAATTTTATGATTTTATGCTGTCCCATTTCATTAAGCCATTTTTTGTCCTTCCTATACTGCAACTTTCATTCTTGATTTTTCTAGTTTAATTTTAATTTACAGCATCACCTTGAAATGTCTTTATTTTTGTTTTGTTTTTATTTCTAAAAATCATAAGAACTCTTTAGCATAAACTTCTCTGTGGTATATTTAGTAGGTATACGTTCATCATCCATTCACATACGCCCAGAAACAATCCCATATGATAACAGGTTCCGATGGGTCACAACACGAGCAACTGTGAGGAGTGGACTAAATGAAATTATCAGATCGAGTAAAAGATAATTACCATCCGATGAATTAAAATACTCTACTATCTTCTTAACGAAATGCAGAAGTCAAGCTAATATCATCGCAGTTGATAACTATTTAACTTGTAGCTTGAGCAGTGATGCTATGCTATAAAGTACAATAACCATTTTTATAATATATATATATATATATATATATATATATATATATATATATATATATATATATATATATATATATATATATATATATATATATATATATATATATATATATATATATATATATATATATATATATATATATATATATATATATATATATATATATATATATATATATATATATATATATATATATATATATATATATATATATATATATATATATATATATATATATATATATATATATAAACATTAGTATCATCAAGAATATAGAAATGCAAATATCAGAGAATAGAAACAAAATAATTGCAGGTTTTAGGCAGCAGTAAGTATATACACATACGCACACAAGCGCTCGTGCTCATACACACACATATACACATACACACCTGCAATATGTAATACTGGATACTCGATAACAAGTGCAGTACTTGAAGAAAAAGAGAACAAGAAAATTCTAGGTGTAAGCATACAGGCAGATTTAACTAGAATTTTGTTTTGATTTATTTGGAAATGCATATATATGGTGGAGTAAAGGTTGTATATGCTTTCTTAGCAAATGTAAGGGTGGCTTTCAGACACATGGAGAAAGAAATGTTCAAAATAATTATGTAACATATGTGAGGGCAAAGCTTGGCTATACATTAACATTTTGGAATGCGCACTTGAAAAAGCATGTAAGCAAACTGGGAAAAGTTCCAAAGCATGCTACGAAAATGGTGATTGCAATACACAATCTCAGTTATGAGGAGAGGCTTAGGGACTTCGACTTACCGTCACTCGAAGCTAGAAAGAAGAGAGGGGATATGATGACGGATATTAAATTCCTTTATGGCTTTGGCAGAGTGGAGAGGGAGCGATATTTTGATATAATTGCCTCCAAAACTGGAGATCATAGTTTGAAACTTCATAACAATATTTCTTTCCAGGACGTTTGGGAATACTTTTTAGTGCAAGAATAGTCAATGATTGGAATTCGCTAAGTGAGGAAGTAGCTAATGATAACTGTATTCATAACTTTCAGGGAAAATATGGTAAGATTCATTGAATATAAAAGCAAAATTAAATAGGTATTTACAATTAGTCAATTACACACACACACACACACACACACACACACACACACACACACACACACACACACACACACACACACTAACACACACACACACACACACACACACACACACACACACACACACACACACACACACACACACACACACACAGTAAGGGCAGCATATGCATTCTTATCAAATGTAAGGGTAGCCTTCAGGCACATGGACAAGGAAATGTTCAGAAATATTTATGTAACCTATGTGAGGCCAAAACTCGAATATGCAGCCCCCTTTTGGAATCCGCACTTGAAAAAGCACATAGCTAAGCTTGAAAAAACTCAAAGACATGCCACGAAACTGGTGCCAGAAATACGCAATCTCAGTTATGATGAGAGGCTGAGGGAATTAGACTTACCATCACTCGAAGCTAGAAGAGTAAGGGGGGATATGGTGACAGTCTTTAAATTCCTTCATGGTTATGATAGAGTGGATAGGGATCGATATTTCGATATGGCTGGCTCTAGAACTAGAGGTCATAGTTTGAAGCTTCGTAAGAAAACTTGTTTGCAGGATGTAAGGAAATACTTTTTCAGTGTAAGAGTAGTTGATAATTGGAATTCGATAAGCGAGGAGGTAGTTAATGCTATCTCAATCCATAGTTTTAAGGACAGGTATGATAAGTATCACTAAGTCTAAAATGGAACCGATGAGGAGACGGGAAGATACGAGCTTAGGGCTCTTTCCCGTAAACACAATTAGGTAATCACAATTAGGTAATCACATGTAATGGAACCAACAAGGGCCAGGGGTGGGGATGAGCCATCACTACTTGTTCTAGTGTTCACAGATAATGTGTTGGATATTGAAAATATTGAGTTTGAACCACCAATTGGAAAGAATGACCACTGTGTGTTGTTGATGGAGTATATCATTGAAGATATTCTTCCTGAGAGTAGAGGCACTGAGGACATGAGGAGGAACTATCCGAAAGGAGATTACATCAAAATGAATGAGCTTTTTGCAGTTATTGACTGGAGAACCTTATTTTACAACAAATCTGTACAAGAAATGTATGACATCTTTTGTGAGAAATATGGGAAGATAGTAGATTGCTGCATACCTGTCACCAAAGTAGGTGTAATTCATGCCAGAGAGAAATGGTTCGATAATGGGTGTAAAAGAGCTAAGGAGTGGAGAGACAAATGCTGGAAAAGGTATAGGAGGAGAAAAAACATAAATGCCTGACAAACCTACAACAGAGCATGAAATGACTACCTAAGTAAAAGGAGAGAGGCAGAGAGAGACTATGAGAGGGACATCACCAGGAAGGCTAAAGAAAATCCCAAGCTTTTCCACAGCTTTATCAGAGGAAAACTGAAGGTAAAAGAACAGGTTTTAAGGCTAAAGAGAGCGGATGGAAGCATCACTGAGACGGATGAAGAGATCTGCAAAGAATTGAACAAGGAGTTTCAGTCAGTATTTACCGTAGAAAATACCCCACCCCCTCAGATTGCAGTGATAGAAGCTCAAGGGCCGGTATTAGAGAACATCAACCTTACAGCCACAGAGGTATGCAAAGCGCTGATGGATTTAGATGTTCATAAAGCTACAGGTCCTGATGACATATCCCCTCATGTGCTTAAAAATTGCGCAAACACAATATCAGTGGCACTAAGTATCATATTTAAGGAGTCACTGGAGTCGGGGGAGATTCCAAGATGCTGGAAACAAGCAAATGTGATACCTATCTTCAAAAAGGGAAGGAGGGCTACGGCTCTGAACTATAGACCAGTTTCCTTGACCAGCATAGTTTGCAAAGTTATGGAGAAACTACTAAGGAAACATATCTCTCTTCACGTGGAATCCTTCAACTTTTTGTCAGTGAGGCAACATGGTTTCAGAGAAGGAAGATCAACAGTAACAAACTTATTAGAATTTTATGATGAGGTAAGCCAAATCTTTTACAGGAAAGAGAGGGCTGGGCAGATTGCATATTCCTAGACTTCCAGAAAGCGTTTGACACTGTTCCACATGGGAGACTTATTAGGAAGCTGCAATCAATGGCTAGAATAGGTGGAAATGTTTTGGAATGGATAAAAACTTACTTAGAAAGAAGGGAACAGAGGGTTAGAGTAAGACACTCAGTGTCTGAATGGAGAAGAGTTAGTAGTGGGGTTCCACAGGGTTCAGTTTTAGGGCCACTTTTGTTCCTTGTATATGTAAATGACCTACCAGAGTCTGTAAATTCATTCATGAATATGTTTGCAGATGATGCAAAGATTGTGAAGAAAGTAAAAAACGAGAACAATGGTAGAGAACTTCAGGAGGATCTAAATAATCTGCATGAGTGGTCAGAAAAGTGGCTAATGAAATTCAATACCTCAAAATGTAAGGTAATGAGAATGGGTACAAGTGCAAGAAGGCCCAAGCTTGACTACTCGGTGGCTGGAGTACAACTTCAAGAGACAGAAAATGAGAGAGATCTAGGAGTAAACATACTGGCAGATTTGTCTCCAGAAATACATATAAATGGCATAGTAAGGGCAGCATATGCATTCTTATCAAATGTAAGGGTAGCCTTCAGGCACATGGACAAGGAAATGTTCAGAAATATTTATGTAACCTATGTGAGGCCCAAACTCGAATATGCAGCCCCCTTTTGGAATCCGCACTTGAAAAAGCACATAGCTAAGCTTGAAAAAGTTCAAAGACATGCCACGAAGCTGGTGCCAGAAATACGCAATCTCAGTTACGATGAGAGGCTGAGGGAATTAGACTTACCATCACTCGAAGCTAGAAGAGTAAGGGGGGATATGGTGACAGTCTTTAAATTCCTTCATGGTTATGATAGAGTGGATAGGGATCGATATTTTGATATGGCTGGCTCTAGAACTAGAGGACATAGTGAAGCTTCGTAAGAAAACTTCTTTGCAGGATGTAAGGAAATACTTTTTCAGTGTAAGAGTAGTTGATAATTGGAATTGGCTAAGCGAGGAGGTAGTTAATGCTATCTCAATCCATAGTTTTAAGGACAGGTATGATAAGTATCACTAAGTATAAAATGGAACCGATGAGGAGACGGGAAGATACGAGCTTTGGGCTCTTTCCCGTAAACACAATTAGGAAATCACAATTAGGTAATCACACACATATATATATATATATATATATATATATATATATATATTATATATATATATATATATATATATATATATATATATATATATATATTATATATATATATATATATATATATATATATATATATATATATATATATATATATATATATATATATATATATATATATATATATATATATATATATATATATATATATATAAGCACATTACATATGCAAAAACATGAATCATTTTTTACCCCGACCGGGAGTTGATCCAGGACTTATAATTACTAAGTCAAGGCGCTACCAACTACACCACAGAAGGTTAAAAGGAATAAGACCTTATAGCTTATATCTGCTATATTTAGGAATGAACACATTCTATCTGAATGACACTATGTTAATTTTACAGATTCCCCAACCTCACTAGTTGGTAGCGCCTTGACTTAGTAAATATAAGTCCTAGGTTCAAGTCCCAGTCGGGGTAGAAAATGCTTCATATTTTCACATATGTAATGTGCTTATTTGGTTATTGTTGGGCCCGAATGGGATTTAGAGTTGAATTAAATGCGAACATGAAGCCACGAGTGAGGTTGGGGAATCTGTAATATGAATATAGTGACATTCAGATAGAGTCCGTGACGTAAAACCGGAACTAACTAACATATATATATATATATATATATATATATATATATATATATATATATATATATATATATATATATATATATATATATATATATATATATATATATATATATATGTGTGTGTGTGTGTGTGTGTGTGTGTGTGTGTGTATGTGTGTGTGTGTGTGTGTGTGTGTGTGTGTGTGTGTGTGTGTGTGTGTGTGTGTGTGTGTGTGTGTGTGTGTGTGTAATTACCTAATTGTGCTTACGGGCAAGAGCCCAAAGCTTGTAACTTCTCGTCTCTTGAATGGGTCCATTTTGTACTTTGATACTTATCATACTTGTTCTTAAAACTATGGATTAAGTTAGCATTCACTACCTCCTCGCTTAGCTAATTCCAATTATCAAATACCCTTACACCAAAAAAGTACTTCCTTTCATCCTCCAAAGATGTTTTCTTACTAAGCTTCAAAGTATGACCTCTATTTCTAGTGGCAGCCATATCAAAATATTGATCCCTATCTCTGTCATAACCGTGAAGGCATATAATAACTGTCACCATATCACTATATCCTCCCTCAGTCTTCTAACTTCGAGTGATGGGAAGTCTAATTCCCTCAGCCTCTAATCATAACTGACATTGCGTATATCTAGCACCAGTTTTATGGCATGTCTTTGAACTCTTTCCAGCTCATTTACATGCTTTTTCAAGTGCGGATTCCAAAAGGGGGCTGCATATTCAAGTTTTGGCCTCAATAGGTTACATAAATATTTCTGAACATTTCCTTGTCCATGTACCTGAAGTGTGATTACCTAATTGTGATTACCTAATTGTGTTTACGGGAAAGAGCCCAAAGCTCGTATCTTCCCGTCTCCTGATCGGATCCATTTTTAGACTTAGTGACACTTATCATACCTGTCCTTAAAACTATGGATTGAGATAGCATTAACTACCTCCTCGCTTAGCCAATTCCAATTATCAACTACTCTTACACTGAAAAAGTATTTCCTTACATCCTGCAAACAAGTTTTCTTACGAAGCTTCAAACTATGACCTCTAGTTCTAGAGCCAGCCATATCGAAATATCGATCCCTATCCACTCTATCATAACCATGAAGGAATTTAAAGACTGTCACCATATCTCCCCTTACTCTTCTAGCTTCGAGTGATGGCAAGTCTAATTCCCTCAGCCTCTCATCATAACCGAGATTGCGTATTTCTGGCACCAGTTTCGTGGCATGTCTTTGAACTTTTTCAAGCTTAGCTATGTGCTTTTTCAAGTGCGGATTCCAAAAGGGGGCTGCATATTCGAGTTTGGGCCTCACATAGGTTACATAAATATTTCTGAACATTTCCTTGTCCATGTGCCTGAAGGCTACCCTTACATTTGATAAGAATGCATATGCTGCCCTTACTACGCCATTTATATGTATTTCTGGAGACAAATCTGCCAGTATGTTTACTCCTAGATCTCTCTCATTTTCTGTCTCTTGAAGTTGTACTCCAGCCACCGAGTAGTCAAGCTTGGGGCTTCTTGCACTTGTACCCATTCTCATTACCTTACATTTTGAGGTATTGAATTTCATTAGCCACTTTTCTGACCACTCATGCAGATTATTTAGATCCTCCTGAAGTTCTCTACCATTGTTCTCGTTTTTTTACTTTCTTCACAATCTTTGCATCATCTGCAAACATATTCATGAATGAATTTACAGACTCTGGTAGGTCATTTACATATACAAGGAACAAAAGTGGCCCTAAAACTGAACCCTGTGGAACTCCACTACTAACTCTTCTCCATTCAGACACTGAGTGTCTTACTCTAACCCTCTGTTCCCTTCCTTCTAAGTAAGTTTTTATCCATTCCAAGACATTTCCACCTATTCTCGCCATTGATTGCAGCTTCCTAATAAGTCTCCCATGTGGAACAGTGTCAAACGCTTTCTGGAAGTCTAGGAATATGCAATCTGCCCAGCCCTCTCTTTCCTGTAAGATTTGGCTTACCTCATCATAAAATTCTAATAAGTTTGTTACTGTTGATCTTCCTTCTCTGAAGCCATGTTGCCTCACTGACAAAAAGTTGAAGGATTCCAAGTGAAGAGAGATATGTTTCCTTAGTAGTTTCTCCATAAGTTTGCAAACTATGCTGGTCAAGGAAACTGGTCTATAGTTCAGAGCCGTATCCCTCCTTCCCTTTTTGAAGATAGGTATCACATTTGCTTGTTTCCAGCATCTTGGAATCTCCCCCGACTCCAGTGACTCCTTAAATATGATACTTAGTGCCACTGATATTGTGTTTGCGCATTTTTTAAGCACATGAGGGGATATGTCATCAGGACCTGTAGCTTTATGAAAATCTAAATCCATCAGCGCTTTGCATACCTCTGTAGCTGTAAGGTTGATGTTCTCTAATACCGGCCCTTGAGCTTCTATCTCTGCAATCTGAGGGGGTGGGGTATTTTCTACTGTAAATACTGACTGAAACTCCTTGTTCAATTCTTTGCAGATCTCTTCGTCCGTCTCAGTGATGCTTCCATCCGCTCTCTTTAGCCTTAAAACCTGTTCTTTTACCTTCAGTTTTCCTCTGATAAAGCTGTGGAAAGCTTGGGATTTTCTTTAGCCTTCCTGGTGATGTCCCTCTCATAATCTCTCTCTGCCTCTCTCCTTTTACTTAGGTAGTCATTTCTTGCTCTTTTGTAGGTTTGCCAGGTATTTATGTTTTTTCTCCTCCTATACCTTTTCCAGCATTTGTCTCTCCACTCCTTAGCTCTTTTACCTGTCACCTACTTTGGTGACAGGTATGCAGCAATCTACTATCTTCCCATATTTCTCACAAAAGATGTCATACATTTCTTGTACAGATTTGTTGTAAAATAAGGTTCTCCAGTCAATAACTGCAAAAAGCTCATTCATTTTGATGTAATCTCCTTTCGGATAGTTCCTCCTCATGTCCTCAGTGCCTCTACTCTCAGGAAGAATGTCTTCAATGATATACTCCATCAACAACACACAGTGGTCACTCTTTCCAATTGGTGGTTCATACTCAATATTTTCAATATCCAACACATTATCTGTGAACACTAGATCAAGTAGTGATGGCTCATCCCCACCCCTGGCTCTTGTTGGTTCCATTACATGTTGGTGTAGGAAATTCCCTTGTACGCAATCTAGGAATCTTGCCCCAATTGAGTCCTCACCACTGTGTGGGTCAAGATTTATCCAATCTATCTCTTTATGATTAAAGTCTCCCATAATCAAAATCCTACATTTTTTCTCCCGCGCCATGTTAACAACTGAGTTTATGACTTCAATCGTACCTATATGACTTTCCTCATAAATTTCAAGCCTATTTTGGTTCCTTGGTGGGTTGTATACAACAGTTATTATAATGCTCTCTGTCCCAGTATTTATGCGAGCAACAAGATATTCCCTGAACTCACTTTCTATAGCCAAGTTTATTTCTTCAACTTGAATCCTCTCACTTATGAGCAGTGCTATCCCTCCACCAGTCCTCTCAGATCTTTCAACCCTTAGTATTCTGAAGCCCTTAGGAAAAACTGTGACACTGTTTATGTCCTCACTCAACTTAGTCTCTGTAATTGCTACTATATCTGCCTTACTGTTGTGAATCCTATCTTTTAATTCTACTGCCTTACCAGCTAATCCATCAGCATTTGTGTATAACAATCTTAATGAGGCCCCATCCCCTGATCTTCTGTCATTATCTTCTTTATCTCCCCTTTGTCTGGAAGTATTCTGTAACGAAAATTTTTCTTCTCTTCTTCATTTCTTTCATCATTTAACCTTCTTGCCTCTTGCAACAAGTTTTTGATCTTTCCCATCTCTTCCTGTGTTCTGTATCGTCTAATAAACACTTCTTTGCATTCTTGAAGGTCTTTTAGACTTTTTTTTCTCAACAATATTTCCCTACATGTGTCCCCTCTCTCAAAGGTTACTTTTGTTGGTCTCGGCTTTCCTTCCCTCGAATATTTACCTAGTTGGTGTATGTTTACAATATCCTCAGGACCACATACTACTCCAAGCTTTCTTATCAGGTCTACAACGTTAGCTTTATTTTCTTCAAGTCTCCCTTGCCATGTTGGCTCCTGGGATTCACTTATGCCTGAGATTACCACTGTCTTCTCCTTATCAAGTGCCTGTCTGATGAGTGGGTTTGCCCTTTCCGTCACAACGTCTTTCATTTTTTCGATTACTGTCTCTTTATAGTCAACTGTTTGTATGTTTTCCAGTGCCACCACCTTTACAGCCTCTTTTACTGCCACATTCCCCTTTAGTGCATCAGCAAAGGACGTTTTCATGGCATCATTTTCCATATTCAGCTCCTGGAACTCTTTTTTGAACTGTTCAATGTTTTCCTTAATCTGAACATTCCAAGCAGCAATCTCGTCTCTCTCAGAAGAGAGCAGTGAACTAACATCTAATTCCTTTAGGTTGTCATTCAGCTGTTTGTTTTTATCTTCTTGTTTAGAAATTCTAGATTCTAGTTGACTCTTTTCCCCTTCCAGCTTCTTTATTCTTTTTTCTAGTTCCTTTCTCTCCTGCCCTTGTGCTTTATTTGCTTCCTCCAAAGATCTTATTTGTTCTCTGAGTGTTTCATTCTCTTTCATTTCTCCATCCATATGTGTGTGTGTGTGTGTGTGTGTGTGTGTGTGTGTGTGTGTGTGTGTGTGTGTGTGTGTGTGTGTGTGTGTGTGTGTGAACAGAATAAACGAATAATTAAAGATAAAACGTAAAGGAGAAATGGCTACAGAAACTGGAAATTATATCTTTTTGTAGATAGAGAGCACAAATGCGTAGTAAGGTAGAACGTAGATGTTGCTTAATTGTAAGACGTAGACGGATATGGAAATGTGAGGGAGCTTACATGGAGAAAAAAAATGGATAAAAGGAAAAAAAATAAAAGCAAATAGAAGCGCCATTATTTTCTGTCGAGAATTTGTACTGGAAGCTTCACCAATGTAAAGACGCTAAAGTTGGGCTAATGCTATTTTGACATGGCTACATCAGTGTGACCTCTGTCACATTATTTGTCGTTGTGAGATATATGTTAAGATTATAGAGAGAAAGAGAGACTTTTTAATAAGATTCTGTTTGTTCCAAATAAATTAACTCATCACTCATGTCCTTTGGCAACTTCATCGCCATCATCACAAAAACAACTGCCTTCTCCATCGTGGGGGGGGGGGGGGAGTGAAGCCGACGAGTGCGCTGCCTGACCTGCGCGCTCTGTGTCAGGGGTCTCCAGTCAACCCCTCTTCAGTACAGCCTCAACCCTCGTAGGAAGTTGAGCTGAACTTGTGTTCCCAGTCAGTGCTTTTTAAAGGGATACGTTCTGAACCATTCAGTTTATAGTGGTTATATAATTGTGTTCATTCATTTAAGGGGAGGTTGGTGAAGCTTATCCTTTGATCAGCTCATAGTCTTCGGGGATACTTTAGGAACCCTGGTTACATAATTACATTTAAAGTGCTCATTGCCATTGAATCCGATAAAAAAAGAAATAAATACTTTTATTTTATTTTGTTGCCATTGGATTTGTGAATATATTTTGTTTTGGAGGTTTGTAAATCCTTCATCATGGGAACTCAACGGGTGACTCTCCTTCTTATCATTGGGATCATCTCATTTACAGGTAAGAAATGAATGTACATCTTTATTGCGCATTATCAAGAATGATTCATTATAATTATGTTAAGGATAATCAAGGCCCGTAAGAATGACAATAGGATTCGTCTTCAAGAGAGGCCATCTGCTGTTATGCGCTTTTCCCTCTTTCTCTTCGGGGGAGTCTTTCATACAACCGGTTTTTGGTTTAAGGGGAACAGTTTTACATCCCTCTAGCTACACTAACTATGAAAATATTGTATGGTAATCCATTGCCCTCTTCTTCTTCTTCTTCTTCTTCTTCTTCTTCTTCTTCTTCTTCTTCTTCTTATTATTATTATTATTATTATTATTATTATTATTATTATTATTATTATTATTATTATTATTATTATTATGTATATATTATTATTATTATTATTATTATTATTATTATTATTATTATTATTATTATTATTATTATTCCTTAGAAAGAATATTTCTCATTTGTGTACCTTGCATGTTGCAGGAAGAGATTAAAAGGGATATCCTTAGCGATGAAAAAAAGAATTCTACAATCGTACTTCCTTTTTTTAAAGGAAGCGAAAAATATGGATATAGAGAGTCAATCAGTGTCGGCTTCATTAATCCCTTCATAATATTTTTTACCTAAAGCTAACTGATAAAATAGGCGAGCAGGATACTAGAACCTTGCTAACTTTCGTTGCTTTCATAGTCATGACTTCTACTTTCCTTAATCATCTATTGCATAATTTTTATTATTATTATTATTATTATTATTATTATTATTATTATTATTATTATTATTATTATTATGATTATTATTATTATTATTTCCACTGAATGGA
>JAXCGZ010014398.1:10000-12500 GCA_037179515.1 Halocaridina rubra | reverse complement strand
CACGAGGTTTCTGCTTTGACCAGTAGATGCAATTGCGGTTATTCACTGGGACATTTCACTTAAATGTGGCCTCATCGCGCCAGATAATCTTGCTTGGAAACTGCATTCTCTGCCTATTTCACCAGGAACCTCTCACAAAATTCAACTCTTCGGTTAGAATAATCTTAAATGAGGGTCTGAACTAATACTGGACTAAAACTTTTTAAGTGGACTCTCTACAAAATGAGATGGACTCTAGAGCTTGGGAGTCCTTTTCCAAAGTCCGTTTGCCAAACAGCTCTGCATGGAGAGCGTTGGAGACTCTCCAGAAGCCCTGGAGCGGGGGGGGGGGATGCGATTGCGGTCTTCTAGAACCTCTTTTATTGACGTCTTCAACAGTTCCATCTGCTTCAAAGTTATCTCTGATGCAGGTAATGGCGAGTCGCTTTAGCGAAAATGTTTACTGCAGCAAGTTAAACTTCTTTTGCACTTTAGATTCGATCTAGCACTTTCAGCACCACCTTTTAGATACATTTCTTGTTTACAAAGCGTTGTCTGGCTTTTGCCATTACGTCAATTCAGTTGCATTTGTAAATACGATAAGTCAAGTAAATTTTTATATTTCATAGTTTATATACGTGTTTGGGACCATCTGCGTGCGCGTGTGTGTGATAGTGTGTTTGCGTATGTATACATACATATATATAACAAATACACACACACATATATATATATATATATATATATATATATATATATATATATATATATATATATATATATATATATATATATATATATATATATATATATATATATATATAGAGAGAGAGAGAGAGAGAGAGAGAGAGAGAGAGAGAGAGATAGAGTGAGTGAGTGAGTGAGAAAGAGCAGTTACAAACATACAAGATGTTAACTAAATTTATCTGTCGCAAGGAACCAACTTATCTCGTGCGGTGTGTCTTACGTTTAGGAAGTTAATTATCATAATTTCTTGGACCTCGCCCAAGAGAGACCTCGGATGGTTTAGTTTCATACTTCATTTGCCTGTTATTTATAACCTCATTTTACATGTTCTTCATGGAGTTTTCCTGTGAGATTTGGTTGTCGCATTTATTTTTGCGCTAGTTCATTAGCTACTACACATACGCACACACAAATACACACACATGTACACACATAACTAGAGTTAGTATGGAGCTAAATTGGAAATATTTATCAAGCATTTTGTATGAATGATAAATTTCTCTGGTATGAATATAGGATTCTCTTTCTTTGACGTCAAAGGTTAGATTATATGTTAGCTGTGATAGTTTAACACCTTCAACTGACCATCATCTTAATAGATATGAAAATAATAATAATAATAATAATAATAATAATAATAATTAATAACAATAATGATAATAATAATAATAACATTGACAACAGTAACAACATCACTTTCTTAACCGGAAATGCTGTATATGACTGTGCATGTGTGTTTTACGTCCATCTAGCGCATACATCGGCCATTCCTCCTGTTTCGCTCGTTTGCATATTGCCGTCAAATCATAATTATGTTTAATATTCGTAAAATAATTCATCCTCTCCCTTTATCCTCCTCCTCTCTCCCCTTTATCCAATTCTCTTCATTTTCTTTGCCATCCATTCTTCCTTTCTCTCTGTTGTTGTCTTTCTAACTATATTACTTCTTTCTTTTCACAGAGTAATTTTCTTATCATTATAATTACTACTACTACTACTTCTACTGTTGTTATTGATATTATTATTATTATTATTATTATTATTATTATTATTATTTTGTTTTATTTAAATTTTATTTATATGTATATAAGTACATGTGCACACCCATATATGTATTTGCATATATATATATATATATATATATATATATATATATATATATATATATATATATATATATATATATATATATAATGTTCCGGTTCCGGTTTTACGACACGGGCTCTCTTTTCTACTGTGGGCTAGGACGGCTGCCTTCAAGCGAAGGACTTGTTTGGCAAATGTAAACATTACCCTGAGTGCATGCCCTTGCTAACCACACAAACATATATATATATATATATATATATATATATATATATATATATATATATATATATATATATATATATATATATATATATATATATATATATATATGGTGCACATACACACACACCACACGTCTGTGTGTTTGTAAATACATTTTGATAGAAAGAGTGATAGACATCCAAACAGACAGACAGAAAAAAAAGAGAGAGAGAGAGAGAGAGAGAGAGAGAGAGAGAGAGAGAGAGAGAGAGAGAGAGAGAGAGAGAGAGAGAGAGAGAGAGAGAGAGAGAGAGAATTTCAGACAAAAATTGTAAGAATACAAATTTTACTAGAATATGTTTCAAAAAATGGAATTTTGTGTTCTCTACAAACTAAAATGCTTGTTTTTGCGATCTAAAAAAATATTCGGCATGCACCAGATTTATCAAATTGTTGATATATATATATATATATATATATATAT
>JAXCGZ010014397.1:17500-20000 GCA_037179515.1 Halocaridina rubra | reverse complement strand
AATGTGCTATTTGGTTATATATATATATATATATATATATATATATATATATATATATATATATATATATATATATATATATATATAGAGAGAGAGAGAGAGAGAGAGAGAGAGAGAGAGAGTAGTTTGTAGATAATTTGATACATATTGGAATGCCCCATGGCAACCTCTTTCATCTCCTGCAATGCTGCTTTATATTCAAACGGACTAACTCTACTAAGTCTGTTTTTCTTTTTGAGCTAATCAGCAGCTTCAAAATATGGGAAGTGTAAAGTGGGTTAGGCCCTTCTGACATATGTTTCAGCCCAAGCAAGAAGCAAAGCATGAAGAAAGTCACTGCTCTCAAAGCAAACAAAATAAGGCAGTGGAGAGGATGCTGCATTCTTACTGAATCAGCTTGGACACAACACAAGAGGGAAGCAGTGACGGGTTGTAAGTCATCTCAGTTTGGCGACAGAGGTGTCACGGGTCTCTCTTTGACAATGCGCGCTACTTTTCAATTGGGCTGACCAGCTATTGCCTGTCTTAATCTGGGCAGCCCCCATACAGTAAGGTGCTGATCTGCCATGTCTACCTGCTCCTATTGGTAAATGGAGATTGACAAATATCGAAAAGTACCAAGTTATACAAAGAAGGGAACTTTAATCCCACTGAAGTAGGGAACATGGAACGTGAGAACATGTACCGGACTTGAAAACACAGACTTGGACAAGACTAAAACATCAGAAAAACTGCAGTCATCGATAAGTAACTGAAAAACCTGAATTTGGACATAATTAGAATCTAGGAAACTAGGTTGGCTGACTCAGGATAGGTGATATAATCCAACTACACCTTTAGCTGGAAGGTTTTGGACCCGATGACTGTTGCCTTCATGGAGTCAGTTTTGCCGTTGGCAACAAACTCCTTAGCAGCATTAACACACCACAAGGAGAATCTGTTCAAATCATCACGATAAACTCAACACAAGAACTGGTCCAGTACATATCATCAGGGGTTATAGAGCTACAGTTACACCTGATGAAGAAATCAAGGACAAGTTTTATGAAGACTTGCAAAGAGTGGTTGAGCGTATACCAGCACACAAAAAGATCTATATCCTGGAGACCTCAATGCATGAGTCGGCAGAACATCATTCATGGCTGACATGTCTAGTCCAGTTTGATATTGGGAAGCTAAATAAGAATGAACAGAGACTTAGATTTTGCTCATACAACAACCTGTGTATCACCATCACTTTTTGCTATGACAAAGACTGTCCCAAAGTTTTATGACTTCATCCTAGATCTTTCTATTGGCATCACTTTGACACTATTGGTACAATGGCCTTATCTCATTACAGTAACTCACAAGATCATATAACTGTGCAGATTGTGACATGGATCATCAGCTTGTCATTGAAATGACCGAGATCTTAGGCAAGAAAATTCACAGAACAAAGAAAACCAGGAAGCCCAAATTAAACACAAGGAACCTTAGACGTCCTAATTCAGTAAACAGTTTGAAAAGCATATAGAAGAACTAGATTTGCTCTCCCTAGATAAGATGAGGACCAGTTTAAGGACTGCCATATATGAAACAAGCAGCTTAAGTATTTGGAACTTGAAGAGCTTCAAATGAAAACTGTATTTAAGCCAATTCACTCACTCTGTTACCACTCATAGATGGAAAACAAAAGATTTTCCGGAATTTCAACAAGATACCATCACTGACCACAGCAAATCTGCTAAGGAGTTCAGAGGTCAAGCTGTCAAAGTAAGAATGTCATTGTGAAAATGAAAATTGGTAAAACCTGTTTTCAGTCATACAGAAGACCTCAGAGACAAGAGATATCAGGACCATGTATGAGAAAATAAGGTTTGCCTTAGGTCCACGGATCACCAAAATTACACCACTCAACACATCCAGTGGAGATATGATTGTTGATAAGAAACAGGAAATGGATGGATGGGAGCAGTATTCAAGTCTTTACTCACAAACGAGAACAGTGGATCATATCATGGAGAACAACATCCCCCACTTCTAAAGATGACAGAACTGGACGAGAACCCCACAGCAGATGTACTGGTCTAGCTTATCAATGAGCTTTCAAGTAGCAAGTTACTTAGTAACGACAACATACTAGCTGAACTACTAAAATAAAGCAAGGAGACCTTTCTACCACACCTGCATAAACTCCTGCTTCTCTGTTGGAGACAAGGTGAAGTGTCCCACGAAATGATAGTCACATACATCTTGGCACTGTACAAGAACAAGTGGGACAGAGGAGACTGTAGCAAGTACAGAGGCATATGTCTGTTCAGCATCACTGGCGAAGCATTTGCTTCCATAATCTTGAAGCATCTTCAGACTCTGGTGGAAAGTGTACTCTCAGAGAGTCAGTGAGATTTCAGGTCCAGTAGATAAAGAATGGACATGATCTCTCTATGCTGCGGGAAAATTATCATGAGAAGGGAAAGCCACTTCACATGGCTTTTGTGGATTTCGCCAAAGCCTTTGA
>JAXCGZ010014397.1:10000-12500 GCA_037179515.1 Halocaridina rubra | reverse complement strand
AGTAGTAGTAATACTAAAATTAATGATGATAATACAGTGATAAAAGTGGTACTAGAGTAGAGCATTAGTAATAAATTTCGCATAAAGATACCTGAAAAGGAGATATGAGGTAGTACAGTAGTACACTCAAGATATAACAGTTATACTAAGTGAACAGAGACAAAGCTTGCATAGAAAATTAACAGTAGCTACAGTTAAGAGATATAATAACAATAGTCATAAGAAAAATGGTAAAAAAAAAAAAAAAATAGTCATAATGACACTCAATACAGGATCGTTGTTATCGGCAACCATATTTATACTTTTTACAATGATAATAATTAGTTCTTAACTTTAAGATCAAAGAAGGTGATATCTGTCACCATTAAATCATTAAATTTGATAAGTGTGTGAGCAGTAACTATTTTTCGAAAAGAAAACTATATAGTTTGCCTTTGAGAGCTGAGAAGGAGGATGAATTTTTAAGATATTCTGGAATATTGTTCCAGAGTGTTGGCCTTCTAATAGTTATCATATTTGAACCTGCATCTGTGTTTGTTCTTTGAATAAAAAGTTCACTATTCGGTCTTGTGTTGGTTTCCCTTATATCCTTGACTGTATTGATATTAAATAGCCAGGTAGGATAGTGATGATTCAAAATTTCGTATGCAAAAACGTAAATGGTATAGGCGATCTTGCTTTCTGCCTGCAGCCACCCAAGTTTTTTGAGGGCTGGTGTGATGCGGTCATATTTTCTTATTCCTCCCAGGGCAACTTGAACTGCAAAATTAATAAGCATCTGTATCCTATTTATCTGAGTCTTATTGGTAGCTCCACCTACAGATTCGACAACCTTTATTTGAGTTGTAGTCTCAAAATTGTCTTTTATATGTGATAATTACATTAGATTTCCTGTTACCTTTTTGCATACTTTATCTATATGGGAATCAAACAACATGTAGTTATCAAAGTGAATTCCTAACTATTTTACATTTTTGCTAGGTGTGATGATACTGCTGCAAAAATTAATTGTTGTGTTTTCTGGACTTTGCATTTTGTGGTACCTTGAACCGATAAACATGCACTGTGTTTTACTTTCGTTAATTAACAGTCCAATTTCTTGACAAAGTGTTTTCTTTTAAGGTTAGCTCTGGGAGATTATTGATATCACCACTAAGGAGCAGCTGAGTGCCATCTGCATATTGTACAACTAAGCAGTCGGAAATGAAACAAGATAGGTCATTTATGTAAATGGAGAAAGGAATAGGACCAAGGACTGCTCCTTGGGGAACACCAAATAATTCATTTGTTGGTGTAGAAATAATGCTGTTAAGACGGATAGACTGTCTGTAGTTAGAAAGATACTGTCTATACCAGGTCGAGTCAGTATTTAGTTTAGCTAATTTATTAATAAGGCTCATGGTTTATACTGTCAAAGGCTTTTGATAAGTATAATAATACAAGCAAAAAGATTTTCTTCTTATCTATATTATTGTAAATTTTATAAGTAACTATGAGCAGTGCTGTTCCAGTAGAGAGTTTCGGTCTGAAACCATGCTGGTTGATAGCTAATAGTCTGTTTGTCTCTAGATATGACATTAGTTGGTATGCAACAATATTTTCTAATATTTTAGAGAAAATATGTAGCATCTTCTCTATCCCCCTTGTTATAAAGAGGTATTACATATGACTTTTTCCAAGAATCAGGAAACCTTCTACTAACAATGGAGGTGTTTATAATAGTTAAAATATAAGATACAGTCATAGGTAGAGTATCTTTGATGAATTGAAAGGGTATACCCTCTGGACCATAAGAAACAGAGATTCTTAGGCTCTTTATGGTAAGAATTAGGGTAGCACAATCAACAGGAATGATCTTAAGTTATCTTTAATGTTTACATTGGAGGAATTGTCATTTAAGTAAGTACTCATGTTCACTAAGTTGATGTTTTCTTGGGTTTTCTCATATGTATTTTTCCCAACGTTAGCAAAATAATTATTAAAGTTTTCCGCTGTTTTTCAACTCCGTAATATCTTCGTAACCTTCTGAGATAGCTTTTCCATTTGGTGTCATGCTTCTTTTACACTTTCCATGTTGCCGCTGTATCATCTTTAGAGTCATTGAATTGTTTTTTGTAAGCTTTCATTTTGACTTATATTAATGATGGATCTGACACGTTTCTCTTCTTCTATATAACAGTCACGGAGAGTAGTATCATGTCTATTAATTTCTAACTCTTTTTGTGTGTGATTTCTGATTTGCATTGCCTGTTTGATGTCATTAGTTAGCCAGGGGGCTGAGGCGCGGGTTATTTTTCTTGTTACAATGGGTGCGCAATTATCTAGGCATTCATGAAAGACTTTTGCAAGAATTTCAACCTGCAGATCGACGTTATCTGTGTTTAAGATACCATTAAGTACATTTCTGTTTTGATTAATGCTTCACAAAAGATATCAGGGGAGTAATTTTTTAATCATATCTTGAATAGAGGCTTCCTTTTGGGCTTGTTTATGTTTAGCA
>JAXCGZ010014397.1:0-7500 GCA_037179515.1 Halocaridina rubra | reverse complement strand
AATGGTGTTTATAATAATGTGTGAACAGAACACCTCAAGTGCACTTTTAGAAAGTACTCGTACATACACTCACATGTGTGCGCGAACTTGATTTTGTCCTTGCATCAAAATAGAAGTTATCACTTTATGTGTCATTGTTATTAACAAGTGCGTAAATGCTTCTCAAAAACTTATGCATATAATTAGGCAATATATACATACATTCATGATTAAATACCTATTATCAATTTAAACATGTAAATATATACCACATAAGTACAGATAATCTTAAAAAATAACACATTCATGTCTCTGTTAGGCAAATGTGAATAAATATAAAACATTCATATTCTTTTATGCTTGTGCTACGCCCCCTTCCTGTTTTATAGCTCTCTCATTGGTGGATTAAGACTAATGAAAAGAGGGTACTCATTCGTCATTGGCGTGTTGTCTCAGCAGGAGATTAATTTATAGGAAATTGTTATTGTTTTTAAGTCTAATATTCCTTAATTTACTCTGTCTAGATTTTCTAGACTCTCTTTGGTAAATTAATATTGTTGAGGAGTATAGGTATTATCTCTTATTAGCTCTCAGGATCAATGAAGATATAGCTTGCACTAAAAGGATAATTATGTTCTATTTGTTCTTCTAAGCTCCTCCTCCTTTCCCTTGCCAAGGTCCTCATTGCTGGATTAAAAATGATGGGTAGGAAGTTAAATTTTCATGAGTTCTTTGTGTCATCGAGGGAAAATTTGCCATAACTGATATTCATATTCATTTCGCCTTTAAGTTCTGCCTCTTTTCTTTGCGCAGTGGCTCTCATTGGTGGATAAATACTGGTGGGGACTGGGAGAATTTGTCATTGGATCTCAGGGGCAGGGTAGGTGGAGCTTGTGCTCAGAGGGAATTTTATTTTAATATAATTTCACTCTCTCGCTATCTGTCTATCAAGTAGATATGATATATGTTTGTATATGGAAATGTGCTCAATATTATCGCTGAATATGAAATTCAAATAAAGCAAAAATGAAAGAAAATATCTCTTATATGTTGCAGATCTCATGCAAATTTGTGAATATTTAGGTATTGTAAAACAGTAAATTTCTTATATGAATGTTGGATCACTGGCGGATATACTAAAGGTACAAATAATTATGATAATTACACAAAAATATTTTTTGTTTTAGAGTATATATTATTGTCTGTGGAACTACATTTCGCGTTAGTGTTTTAAACTTACGCGAAAACCGCGAATCTTTTTCCGTGTCAATATCATATCCAGCTGATATTCTCATATGGGAAGAATGATATCAATTGCAAAACATGATGCACAGCAATTTTTCCCCTAATGTGTTCATATTAGTAATCAATTAATTATTCAATTACAGTATTTAGTTATGTATTTTCGTATGTCACGAATTGCTCGTAAATCGTGAAAATATTTCCCAGCCAAATTTCTGTCATCATTTGAATTAAAATCGTAAATTGAATGCCTTAAAAAATGAGTGCATCGCGGCTCTTCCTCTTTTGTGTTTATTTTATTTTTATTTTTCATTTTTGGTAACGCGCTGGCTTCGCATTCACGAGGTCGAAAGATCGGTCCCCGTCCAAGACCGAGAGTTTAAGCTGTTTACTGGCAGGAACTGCTGTGGGTGGACATCACAGTGGGGGGTTGGGGCTTGTCCTGGCTGACGAATACCCATTGTAAAATGGAAATAAAGTTTATATTATTATTATTTATTATTATTATTAATATCGACATTACTGTATCTCTCTGAAAGTAAAATTGTATTTTATTTTTCTTTAAGTACTACGTTTGCGAGGCAACAAATTTAATGTTTTAATATATGCTTGTAAGTATCATTGTATTTATGCATATATTGCATTTAAGTATTTATATATGTATGTATGTATGTATGTATGTATGCGTATACTTTAATTGTAAGAGAATTAAACCAATAGAGAATTGAAATACGCACATGCACACAGGAAGAGAGAGAGAGAGAGAGAGAGAGAGAGAGAGAGAGAGAGAGAGAGAGAGAGAGAGAGAGAGAGAGAGAGAGTCTTGAGATCGTATTTTATTTTCTACATTAGAGTCTCTCTCTCTCTCTCTCTCTCTCTCTCTCTCTCTCTCTCTCTCTCTCTCTCTCTCTCTCTCTCTCTCTCTCTCTCTCCTCTCTCTCTCTCTCTCTCGTTTTTTATTAGTCATCTTCCCTATTTTTAATGCAATTTTGAGAAAAATGGTAATGTAAAGAGTAATAAAAAATAAGATTTAAAAGCATTATGAAGAAGAAGAAATAAAAAATGACATGATAATAAACAGCGCCTTTTATCATCAACCGACCGACCAACTACCCGACTGGCCGCCCGACCGATGCATATGGGAGTGGGCGAATCGTCTATATACTTGGTGTGGGATGGGGAGATGGTTGGGAGTGGGTCGGGTCTATTGGAATTCAAATAGTGAATTATCTTGGTCATGAAGGCTCGTTTTCATGAGACCATAAACCGTATTTTCCCTCATCTGTTGCCGATGATCTAATACTCAGCTGTCGAAAGGAGTGAATCTGTGAGTGTAAGAACTGATATATATATATATATATATATATATATATATATATATATATATATATATATATATATATATATATATATATATATATATATATATATATATATATATATATTTAAACGAGAAACAAACTTTACAGCTTAACTGGTATACTAGGAATGAATTCATTCTAACTGGATGCCTTTTTGTTCATATTACACCTTTTCCTAAGCTCACTCGTGGCTTCGTTTTTTGCATTTAAGTTGAAGCTGAGCCATATAGGAATTAAAAATAATCAAATAAACACATTATTATATGTGAAAATATGAATCATATTTTACCTCTGACCGGTACTCGAACCTAAGACATAATTACTGTGCCAAGGCACTATCAACTACACCACTGAAGGTATAAAAGAGAAACAGCCCTTACAGCTTAACTGCTATACTTGGAATGACCGCATTCTGTTTGAATGCCTTCTTGTTCATATTGCAGTTTCTCCTAACCTCACTCGTGGCTTCGTTCTTTGCATTTAATTCGAATCGCAGCTATATAGGCATTAATAATAATAAAATAAACACATTACCATATGTGAAAACATGAATCATATTTTAGCCCTGACCGGGATTCGAACCTAAAACACATAATTACTGTACCAAGGCGCTATCAACTACACCACTGAAGGTCTAAAAGAGAAACAAATATTACATCTTTACTGCTACACTAGGAATGAAAGAGTTCTCTATCTATGCCATTTTCTTTATATTTCAACTTCTCCTAACCTCGCTTGTGGCTTCGTTTCATAATATTATATTATATATTAATTTATATGCATTATTAAATATTGCATTTTATATATATATATATATATATATATATATATATATATATATATATATATATATATATATATATATATATATATATATATATATATATATATATAATATGTATGTTTATTATTATTATTATTATTATTATATATATATATATATATATATATATATATATATATATATATATATATATAAAATGTATGTTTATTATATATATATATATATATATATATATATATATATATATATATATATATATATATATATATATATATATATATATATATATATATATATATATATATATATATATATATATATATATATATATATATATATATATATTTATATATATATATATATATATATATATATATATATATATATATATATATATATATATATATATATATATATATATATATATATATATAATATGTATGTTTATTTTATATATATTATATATATATATATATATATATATATATATATATATATATATATATATATATATATATATATATATTATATATATATATATATATATATATATATATATATATATATATATATATATATATATATATATATATATATATATATATATATATATATAATATATATATATATATATATATATATATATATATATATATATATATATATATATATATATATATATATATATATATATATATATATATATATATATATATATAATATGTATGTTTATTTTATATATATATATATATATATATATATATATATATATATATATATATATATATATATATATATATATATATATATATATATATATATATATATATATATATATATATATGTGAGTGTGACACCGGAAAATGCAAAAAAATTGCCTTCATCAGTTTCGGGCATGATAAGACAAAGAAAAAGTAGACAAGGTAGAAATAAGGGCAAGGTATACATTAGGAAATGAATAGTCTAAAAGAATAGCTGAAGTACTGAAGACCTAAAGATATGGCAGGTTCAGGCCCTGAGATGACAAATGATCAGTTTTTTTGAAGGAATATAGATAATATAAATTTTAAAAGGCAGAAGGAGAAGGAGGGTTCCAGAGTCTGGAGATGGATGGGAAGAAGCAGTCACTGGACCGACCAGTCTGCAAGCTAGGTATCTCCACACAGTACCTGTGGGATGAAGCCACTTGTTGAGTGTTAAGCGAACTCTGCAATGGGGGAGGGATGCAACTTGCCAACTAATCAGAGCAGCGATGGAAGTAGTAATGATAGAACAGAGAAAAGGATGAATCCTCCCAAAGAAAAGAAAGAGAATCAAGATCAGATGTAAGAGGGGGTCATTGATGAGGCTAATTTCCTTAGCTACAACCCTATCAAGGAGATAAATGTTAGAAGAAGCACACCAGTTGTGGGAGCAGTATTCTAAGCAGGGATTGGAATAGACCTTTATAGATTTCAAGTAACTGAAAAGAACAAACAAAACAAACAAACTTTATTTCCATTTCAATACAATGGGTATTCGTCAGCCAGGGCAAACCCCAACCCCCCACTGTGGTGTCCAACCACAGCAGTTCCTGCCAGTAAACAGCTTAAACTCTCGGTCTTGGACGGGAACCGATCTTTCGACCTCGTGAATGCGAAGCCAGCGCGTTACCACTGTACTAGCCAAAAGAGGAAAAACAATGACGGAAACGAAAAAGACCTACCAATTTTTTTGAATGTAATTTTAGAAAATTAGATTTTGTGGTTCCCCTAAGACAAGTTAGAGGCTATCTGCATTCCTAACATATTAATAGAATTACATATGTAAATTTCGATAGTTTCAAAGACAATAGGGCTATCAGGAGGAGAAGAAGATAAAGAGATAGCCAAAAATTGTGTTTTGAGACGTTAAATATATCTAAGTTTTTGGTGCCCTGCTCAGATATTGTCTATAAATCAGAGATGAGAGCTGCAGAAAGACAGATACGAGACTGATTGTGATGATGGTAGTGAAGAGAAGGCAGAGGAAAAAAGAAGGGTAGAATCGTCGGCAAAGGTGTGAATAGAGGAAGATGGCGACTGGAGAAAAGCGTTAATGAAGAGAGGGGAGAGAGTAGGTGAAAGAACAGAGCCCTGTGGAACTCCACTAGTAACTAGAAATGAGGTACATGTTGCTCTGTCCACGACCACAGATAGAAAATGGTTAGAAAGAAAACTAAGTCTGAGAAAAGAGAGAAAGGTAAAGCCATAAGCTGGAAGTTTCGCTAACAAAATCTTGTGCCAGACTCTGTGAAAAGCCTTACAGATATCAAGGGCTACAACAGAGGATTCCTCATAGATCTTCTTGGAAGATGAACATACCTGAGTGAGATAGGAAAGGAGGTCACAAGTGGATCTTGTCTTGCGGTAGCTGTACTTGTAATCAGAAATAAGCAATTTTGATTCAAGATATTTCAAGAAGTGAAAATTGAGCAAAGTTTCGAATACTATAGTGATAGCAGAGGTTTGGGCAATAGGTTGGTATTTAGAAGAAATCGAGTGGTCACCATTTTTAGAAATAGGCTGAACACCCAAGATGAAGGATAGATACTGGTTTAGATAATGAGGCGAAAAACTCGGAAAAGCACGGGAGACAGTTCATCTCCAAACTCCAAAAGAAACCATGAAGGGATACCATCGGGTCCGGATACCTTGTTCATCTTTAGAGAGCAATGAACTTAATAGACTTGTTCCGTTTTTACGTCACGGACTCCCTTTTCTACCAAGGGTTAGGATGGTTGCCTTCTTGCTAAGGACTTGTTTTGGCAGATGTAATCGTTACCCTGAGTGCATGCCCTTGCTAATCTCAGACCGTGACGGGGCGCGAACCCTCGACCTGACGCCTAGAGTCGAGGACGCTACCGCTTGAGCCACGGTGACTACTATGAACCTAATAGACTATGTTGAAGAAAGAATAAGAACGGGCATAGGTTTAGAGAGGGGTAAAGTACGAGGAACAGGTGCACAGGAATTGCTTGCAGAAGGGTTGGATGACAAACGAGAGCCAAAGAGACAGGCTTTGCCAGTGAGATAGCAAGCTATGCAACCATTAGCACGAATGAGAGGGGGGAAAGCTTGAATTACAGACTCTTTTAGAGATTTTTGGCTAAGGACCAGAAACATTTCTGAGTGGGGAGGAGTTAATGTCAGCAACTCTCTTCTTAAAAAGAAAGTTTTAGGCCTTCGAATTTGTCCCAGAGCAGCGATTCTAGGCTTAAATAAAAGAAAATCGAGTTATATTAGGAGGGGAAGCTTGTTACGACCGGTATCGCCTATATATATATATATATATATATATATATATATATATATATATATATATATATATATATATATATATATATATATATATATATATATATATATATATATATATGTGTGTCTTTATGTAATTTCTTTTTATGAGTGTGACACCTGGACAGGCAAAAACTGCCCTCATCAATAAAGGCCCGGGCACGAGAAAACACCAAGACGAAGGAAATGATATAGCTTAAGGACAAGACAGAGATGAGGTAATGTTACTCAAGGAAAAACGACAAACAGAAAAAGAAAGTAAAAATACAGAGGACCTAGTGATATTGAGGATTAGGCCCTGAGATGACGATAGATCTGCTTTTTGAAGGATGATAGGTCATAAGAATTAGGAAAGACAGAAGGAGGAAGAGAGTTCCAGAGTCTGGAGGTAGATGGGAAGAAGCAGTCGCTGCACCGACCAATCCGCGAGCTACAAATCTCCACACAGTGCCTGTGAGATGAGGCCGCTTGGCGAGTGTTAGAAGGATAGATAGCTAGATAGATAGATAGAAAGTTATGGATATATATGAAATTTCTCTCTCTCTCTCTCTCTCTCTCTCTCTCTCTCCTCTCTCTCTCTCTCTCCTCTCTCCTCTCTCTCTCTCTCTCTCTCTCTCTCTCTCTCTCTCTCTCTCTCTCTCTCTCTCTCTCTCTCTCTCTCTCTCTCTCTCTCTCTCTCTAAATTGCTAAGAATGTAAATACTGTATCTTTAACTTTTGCAATCCATCAGGTGTATAAAAACTATTATTTCTCTCTCGTTCCCATTGAGAATACTTAAATAGCTAATCACCTTCAAATTCTGCAGTCCTCAAATACAGGT
>JAXCGZ010014396.1:22500-24312 GCA_037179515.1 Halocaridina rubra | reverse complement strand
AGTAACTTAGTCACATATATATATATATATATATATATATATATATATATATATATATATATATATATATATATATATTTATATATATATATATATACATATATATATATATATATATATATATATATATATATATATATATATATATATATATATATATATATATATATATATATATATATATATAAATATATATATATATATATATATATATATATATATATATATATATATATATATATATATATATATATATATATATATATAATATATATATATATATATATATATATATAAATATATATATATATATATATATATATATATATATATATATATATATATATATATATATATATATATATATATATATATATATATATATATATATATATATATATATATATATATATATATATATATATATATATATATACATATATATACATATATATATATATATATATATATATATATATATATATATATATATATATATATATATATATATATATATATATATATATATATATATATATATATATATATATATATATATATAGCATACATACAATGCAGTTTTAAAGAAGACACGAGAACAATAAGCTTATTTCATACATATATATTCTGTTTTTCTTTATAATCATGTTGCTGAAATAACACTAATTAAAAGAGATGACATTAAAATCACTCATCCTGGTTTACACTGCCAGGTGTTAAAATAAATACATCTTTCTAGTACATTGTGATTTAAATCCCTAGTAAAATAATATGAGAGTCTTTTTTCACTATTCTTGCAACCACTGCCTCCCATTGCTTATACTCCAGTCTATATTATCCTATTTCTTTCTCCTAATGCAGAGGACAAAATATTTTTTTGAAGTTCCCCTTGCACCCAATAAAAGTTGGAAAATTTGGGTGGAAAGAGGGGACTAAGAATGCCCCTTTCGCAATTTCCTCTCATAGATAGTCAAGACTGTGCCTTTGAATAGGTCTAAGATAGATAGATAAATAATAGAAGCAGAAATAAACGAAAGATGAGAAGGAGTCAAAGAGATTATAGGTGATAAACTATTTGATAATAGTTGAAGTATCTAAAATCATTACTGTTCATAAAAGGGGAAATATTAAGAAATGGACATGGCAAAACGCTTCTATTTTTTTTATCCATTTATTTGGAAATTAAGCACAAGTTATAAAGAAAAATAAATAAAATCCTTGATAGTTCTTGACAGTGAATAAACCAGTTGATAAAATGACATGTGAACCAAGGTGTTTATCCTCTCAAATCAGTCCAAGACATCTGTTGCCTATCAATATGGTAATTCTGAGTTCCTGTTATAAGAGTCTTAATGTTAGTAGATTGAATGTTAGAGTGAATGGGGAATTGCTTGAGAAAGTTGAGAGTTTCAAGTATCTGAGGTCGCACATATTAAGTAATGGACGAGAGGATATGGAGGTAAGTCATGGAGTAAATGAAGCAAGTAAATGTCTACCTGGGTTGACAAGTGTAATTTCTATATCCATCTCTGCTTTTTAGCTTGTGAAGGTGAATATTTGAATTTTTTCTTTTTTAATTATATGACTTAATTTATATGATTTTTCGTTATTTAGGTCTGATTTTAGTGATTCTTCAATCAGTGAGATTTCTTGAGGTTATTTAGTATTGTGAGATATGTTACTGAATTAAGCGTGCGTTAAGAAGCTTTAAGGGGAATTCTCTTCTTCATCAAAAGACACCTAAACTTTTAATCTCGATTACATAACTACAACAGATTAGAACTCACAGCTCTTCTAACGATATAAGGGCCA
>JAXCGZ010014396.1:0-15000 GCA_037179515.1 Halocaridina rubra | reverse complement strand
TATATATATATATATATATATATATATATATATATATATATATATATATATATATATATATATATATATATATATATATATATATATATATATATATATATATATATATATATATATATATATATATATATATATATATATATATATATATATATATATATATATATATATATATATATATAAATGGGTGATGGAGAGGTAGAAGGTGTTGTAGGAAAGTATGGGGTACCAGGTGGGATTGAGAGTGGCGAGAGACTGGTTGATATGTCTGTGGAGCAAGAGTTGGTGATAGGTAATAGTTTTTTAAAAAATAAATTAATAAATAAGTATACATGGATGATACTGACAAATGAAAGAGTGAAAGAAAGAGCAATGATGGATTATGTGTTTTTTAGCAAAGAGCATGATTGGTAGAGTGAAAGATGTGCATGCATTTAGGGGTGCAGCTACTGGGATGTCTGATAATTTTTTGGTTGAAGCAAAAGTGGTAGTAGCAAAAGAGTGGGGAAATAGAGTGGGGGATGTAAATGGGAAATGATGAAGGTGGAATAGTTGACAAAGCCAGAAAAGAGACAGGAATATCAGGACAGGTTGAAACTAGCATATGACAGGGTGAAAGAAAGAGAAGTTTGGGAGTTAGAGGAGGAATGAGGGTTGATGAAAGAATGTTTTGTAGGACATGCAAGTGAGGTGTATGGAAAGAGGTTTGTTGGAGGTGGCATGAGGAGGGGCAGCGAGTGTTGGAATGAAGGGGTGAAAATGAAGGTGGAAGAGAAAAAGAGAGCTTTTGAGGAATGGCTGCAGTGTAACAGTAGGGAGAAGAATGAAATATATAGGGAGAAAAATTTGGAAACCAAGCGGAAGGCAGAGGAAGAGAAGAGGTTGGCAAATGTTAGGTGGGGAAAGGATTTTAGTAAATCATATGAGGAAAATAAAAATAAGTTTTGGATAGAAGTGAAGAGAGTAAGGAAGGGTGGATCGAGTATGGAAGAGACAGTGAAAGATCTGAATGGACAGATGTTAAGAGGGAACGATGAAAGGAAAAGATGGGCAGAATATTTTGAGTGCTTGCTGAATGTTGAGGGAGATAGAGATGCAGCTATAGTGGCAGTGGGGGAGGGGGGGTGTTCAAATGCCAGTGTTGGGATATGAAAATGAGAGAGAGATTACAAGAGAGGAGGTGAAAAGGGCATTGTATGAAGCGAAAGCAGGTAAAGCTCCTGAAATGGATGGTGTGAGAGCGGAGACGATGAAAGAAGGGGGTGTGACTGCATTGGAATTGTTAGTGAGCGTGTTTAATATGCTTTATGTTGTCATTGGTGCCAGTGGAATGGGTGATTGCTTTTTTATTGCCCCTATGCAAAGGTAAGGGAGATGTGTATGAATGCAGTAATTTTAGGGGTATAAGTTTGTAGAGTGTGGTAGGAAAAGTGTATGGTAGGATACTAGATAATGGGATTAGTGATAAGACAGAAAATGTGATTGCGGAAGTGCAGAATGGTTTTAGGAGAGGTAGAGGTTGCATAGATCATATTTTTATAATTAGGCAGTTATGTAAGAAATATTTAGCAAAGTGTAAGTAAGTGTATTTTGTATTTTTGGATCTGGAGAAAGCGTATGATAGAGTTGATAGAGAGGCAATGTGGAATGTTTTGAGATCTTTTATCATTTTAAGATTAACATTTTCCTTTGTTAATGATTTAATGATCTTGGCGGCTTCTTTGCTGAGGATAATTCGTTTGGATTAGGCCTGTCCTGTTATCTTAAAAAATTTTAATCACTCAGGTCTCATGAGTCGTTTTGTTTATGTTTCCTCCACCTTTGTTATTATTTCTCAGTTGTGCTTGAGAAGGGATCCAGTTAGGATCCGAAATATAGCAATGTTTAATAAGTTTTGTTTCACCGATGGGCTTTCTTACTATTAAGTGCTGTATGCTAACAGTTTGTACTTATATATATATATATATATATATATATATATATATATATATATATATATATATATATATATATATATATATATATATATATATATATATATATATATATATATATATATATATATATATATATATATATATATATATATATATATATATATATATATATATATATATATATATATATATATATATATATATATATATATATATATATATATATATATATATATATATATATATATATATATATATATATATATATATATATATATATATATATATATCTATATATATATCTATATATATATATATATATATATATATATATATATATATATATATATATATATATATATATATATATATATATATATATATATATATATATATATATATATATATATATATATATATATATATATATATATATATATATATATATATATATATATATATATATATATATATATATATATATATATATATATATATATATATATATATATATATATATATATATATATATATATATATATATATATATATATATATATATATATATATATATATATATATATATATATATATATATATATATATATATATATATATATATATATATATATATATATATATATATATATATATATATATATATATATATATATATATATATATATATATATATATATATATATATATATATATATATATATATATATATATATATATATATATATATATATATATATATATATATATATATATATATATATATATATATATATATATATATATATATATATATATATATATATATATATATATATATATATATATGTATGTATATGTATATGTGTGCGTTTGTGTTTTTGTATGCATATATATATATATATATATATATATATATATATATATATATATATATATATATATATATATATATATATATATATATATATATATATATATATATATATATATATATATATATATATATATATATATATATATATATATATATATATATATATATATATATATATATATATATATATATATATATATATATATATATATATATATATATATATATATATATATATATATATATATATATATATATATATATATATATATATATATATATATATATATATATATATATATATATATACATATATATATATATATATATATATATATATATATATATATATATATATATATATATATATATATATATATATATATATATATATATATATATATATATATATATATATATATATATATATATATATATATATATATATATATATATATATATATATATATATATATATATATATATATATATATATATATATATATATATATATATATATATATATATATATATATATATATATATATATATATATATATATATATATATATATATATATATATATATATATATATATATATATATATATATATATATATATATATATATATATATATATATATATATATATATATATATATATATATATATATATATATATATATATATATATATATATATATATATATATATATATATATATATATATATATATATATATATATATATATATATATATATATATATATATATATATATATATATATATATATATATATATATATATATATATATATATATATATATATATATATATATATATATATATATATATATATATATATATATATATATATATATATATATATATATATATATATATATATATATATATATATATATATATATATATATATATATATATATATATATATATATATATATATATATATATATATATATATATATATATATATATATCAGACCAACGATGGAAGTAGTGGCAATAGAAAAGAGAAAGGGAAGATACTTTAAGGCAAAGAGAGAGAGAATCCAGATTAGAAGTAAGAGAAGGATCATTAATGAGTCTGACAGCCTTAGATTCAACCCTTTCAATGAGATAAGTATAAGAAGAAGCACTCCCGATGTGTGAGCAGTATTCTAAGAAGGGACGGATAAACATTTACAAATTTTAAGTAACTGTAAAGAGGAAAAGTAATGACGAAAATGAAGCAAGACCTACAATTTATTTGGATGAAGATTTAGAAATTTGGATTTTGTGATTCTTCCAAGACAAGTTAGAGGCTATATGGATTCCAAATATGTTGATAGAATTAAGAGGGTAAATTTCGTTAGTTTCGAAGACAATAGGGTTATCAGGAGGAGAAGTAGATGAAGCGATAGCCAGAAATTGTCGTGGAGGTATTGAATTTAACTAAATTTTTAATGCCCCAATCAGATACTCTCTGCAATTCGGAGCTGAGAGTAGAAGAAAGAGTGATATGAGACTGATTTCGAGTAGCAGATGATGGTTGTGAAGAATAGGCAGAGGAAAAGTGAAGGGCAGAATAATCATCAAAATCATGAAGAAGAGAGGAAGAATGGGATTGTAGATGATCATTGATGAAGAGAAGTAACAGAGAAGGTGAAAGAACAGAGCCCTTTGGAACACCATTGGTAACGTGAGAAAGGGCTAGATTTGCGCTATCAACAAGTACATATATAAAGCAGTCAGTAAGAAAACTGGAAATTAGAGAACAGAAAGAAGGGGTAAAGCCATAGGCAGGGAGTTTGGCCAACAGAGCCTTGTGCCAGGCTCGGTCAAAAGCCTTAGAGATATCAAGGGTGATGACAGAGGCTTCCCCATACTTCCTCAGAGAAGATGACCATACATGGGTAACATAGGAAAGGAGAGCACCAGTGGATCTAGCCTTGCGAAGGCCATGCTGGTGATCGGAAATAAGGGATTTAAATTCAAGGCGTTCCAAAAAGTGAGCATTGAGCAAAGTTTCAAAAACTTTAGCAATAGAGGAGGTTAGAGCAATGTTTACGATCTGTAGTCTGAAGGAATAGAGCGGTTACCCTTCTTAGGAACAGGTTGAATTACAGCATGCTTCAAAGATGAAGGATAGATTCTGGTTGACAGAATGAGGAGAAAAAGACGGCAAAGCACAGGAGCCAGTTCATCTGCAAACTCCTTAACCCTTTCGAGACGGCTTTCGGGTAATTGAATTAGAAAGGTAAAAATAGATGTATCTGCTTCATTTCAGACATATTAACTGATTTATCATAAAAAAGTAATTAATTTGTATATATTGTAAAAATTATAGCATTGGGACACATATTTCCAAGCAGACATGTCCACTGGGATTCATGTGTCCCAGTGGGCTGTTACCATCAGGATAGTTCAAACGTGAAAAATGCATATTTCCTTTATTATGAGCTCAGTAAGAGCAATAATCCATCGTTATTCAAAATTGTAAAACTATAAAAAAAATATATTTATTCCTTCACTTGTCATTATAAACCTAAGAATGGCATCTGGCAAAACAATATTTACAAAAAGGTACTTGACAATGACTGCACATTGCCTTTGTGCGCTTTTCAATACCTTTATCAGCGCACCCTGCGCATCTTCGTCGAGTTTCACCTTCAATGGGTAAATGCACTCCAACATTTTCCATGCTTCTGCCCCGTTTCGATCTCCGTCCACATCGTATGCTTCTCTTGTTTGGATTTGAGGCTTGACCGCATTCTATCATTTCTTCAGAGAGATCGGTGATGAAGTCAAGCAGAGGCTTTTGTGTATGATGTTTGAGCTCCTTGTAGATTACCCAAGCATTGACACACGAGAACATGAGACACCTATAAAACACCTTCTTCCACCATTTCAGAGATTTCCTATCCAAGTCGTAAAAACCAGCCATCTGGTCAGCAATGTCAACTCCTCCCATTATCTTGCGATAGAAACTAATCACCTCAGGACATGCTATGTGTGATGTTACTTCTGTCATGTCATTTTTATGACAATTGCTCAATACGAGAACTTCTTTTGTGTCAAGCCACTTAGCAGCCAAAGTTCCTCTAGTATTTCCAGAGAACTCAGATTCTCCATGCTCTAAAACTGCATCCATGTTTGGAACATTCTTACGATTCTTCATGCAAGTCCCAACAGCAGCAAATGGAAGAGTATTCATCAGATGAACAGACGTGAAAAACCTGTCAAATGCTAAAGTCACATCACGTTCTTTTATGGTGTTACAAAGAGTTCTCACTACTCGCTCTCTTACTGTTCCCTCTTGAGCGACAGTCTCTTTCCCAACATAGATTTCATATCATACGTATAACCAGTGAGAGAGTCACAACTCATCCAAACCTTTATACCTCTTTTCACTGGTTTTAGTGGGAGATATTGTTTCAAGGAGCTTCTTCCTTTGAATTTGGTCATAGATTCATCTATGCTCTGGAATGGGCTGTCCTGTCTTGCTTTTTGAAATGCGAATTTGAAACATGAGATCAGATCTTCAACGTAATAAAGGTTGGAAGCATCATCTGGTCTGTTTGGCTCTGCAAAGTGCAGTTTTGACATAAGTAACTTGAACCTATCTCTTGCCATTGTCTTTTTAATCAGTGCCTTGCCCAATGATATTTTGGAAGACCAAAAATAATTCAAGATGGGGAGCCTGTTGAAGCACATTACGAGAACACAGCCTAGAAGTGATTTGATTTCAAGAAGATTCGTAGGAGTGATTGTCTTTTTCTTGTTTTTTGCAAAGGTTTCCAACCGCTTATTTGTGCACGCTGAAATGTGAATAAGTAGGCTGCTTGGAAATAGCTATAAAAATATTTGAAGTGCACTAGAATTCCTCGATAGATCACTCCTGATAGTGCATTGCCTGCTACGTGAAGGTTCAAAGCGAGGCTCAAAGTCTTGAAAGTCTTCAATATCTACCCATTCGGCTGGCTCTTCATCTGCTGCAGAACGTGACAGTTGTGGCTCCTCTGGTGCATCGAGCAATAATTGTTCATTTGTCAATTGGTGATCTTCTGGAGAAGATTCTTCACTTTCCAAAATAGTGTCAGTTTCATTTTCGTAAGTTGGATCAGCAACTGAGTCATCATCACTCAGATCAGAGAATTCATCCAAGAGTCTGCATATTTCACCATCATCCATTGAATGGGTCATCTTCATAAAATGTTATCTACAAATAATATGCAGTATGTTACTATTCCTGTGTATTTTACAGCAATAATTGAAACATTATCGATAAAATGAAATCCTATCATAAATGTCTGATGGGACACTAAATTCCCAATGAAAAAGTCTGCTGAGACACTAGTGTCCCAGTTCGTAATTTTATGCTATTACTTCCATGTTGTGCAATATATATGTTCACTATCATAATACATACTAATGATTCATAAATACATAATAGTATTATGCATTAAATAAATGATAAATTAACCACTTACTGAGTCTACATGGGAGAGAAAACGCTGTGCATCCTCAGCCGGCCATTGCTTGTTGCTAACTAACCATCAATAGCCTGTTGCTAAGTTGCCTCATTTCACTGAGACGATTTTTCATTAGCTGCTGAACGTATAAAGGTCTGTTTAAATCTGATTCAACGCCTGTCTGGGACATATATGGCCCACCAGATTTTTTTAAATTTCTGCTGGGACATATGTGTCCCGGCAGTCGTGAAAGGGTGGGGATACCATCGGGATCAGATGTCTTGTTCATCTTTAGCAAACGAAAAACCTTATGAACTTTGCGTGAAGAAAGGATAAGGGAGGGCATAGGGTTAGAGAGGGGTAAAGATTGAGGAACAGGTGCGCTGGATTCGTTTATAAAACAGTTGACAGAAAAATGAGAGCCAGAGAGAGTAGCTTTTTCATTGTGAGAGCAAGCTATAGAACCATCAAAACGAATGAGAGGGGGTAAAGAATGAGTTGCAAATATTTTTGGAGAGGTTTTTGGCTAAGGACCCACAGCATTTCTCAGTGGGAGAGGAGTTAAGGTCATCTACATTCCTTCTTATAAAGGAAGCCTTTGATCTGCGAATTTGAGCATTACAATGATTCCTACCTACAATAAAAGCAGAGCATGTTAAATTGAAAGGCAAAGCTTGGTAATATCAGTGAGTCCGATTCCTGGCCTGGACAGCCATGGAGCAGGCACAGTCAAACCAAGGTTTAGGGGGAGAGAAGTTTTTGTTGAAGCAGTAGTCATCCCATGGAAAGCCAAAGGTGAAGTTACGCAAATTTCCATGTTGGATACGCACAAAGTGACAAAGGCGGCGATGAGTAGGAGGGATTGGTGACAGGGAAGCAAAAGTGGAAGAGACAGAGATCAGAGAGTGGTCAGTTTTACCGAGAGGGAAAAGCACAAAATATGAGGAGTTTGAAGGGTTAGAAGTAAAAAAATAGGTCAAGATTGTTTGCTGCATTTTTGTGACGATCAGGAACACGAGTAGGATGTTTGATAATTTGCTCCAGATCGTGAGTAATAGAGAAAGCAAGGGGCTCACTTCCTCCAACATCAGTGTGAGGAGAATGAAGCCACTCGCTGTGGTATACATTGAAATCTCCAATGTAGATGAACTTTGGCATGTGGGTGAAACGAGAGGAAAGACTCATAGCACGAGGACAGATATTCAAAGAAAGACACAAACTCGGTGGAGTTTTGAGGCAGTAGCAGAATCAAAGGTAGATAGTGGTAGTGGAGAGACAGACTTTTAGCCAGAGAATATCAAAGTCAGGAGATTCAAGGTCCAAGAGCCTCGCAGCAGGAGTGTTAGTGTTGCAGTAAGCACACGCCCCACCTTTGGAACGAAAACGAGTATATATATATATATATATATATATATATATATATATATATATATATATATATATATATATATATATATATATATATATATATATATATATATATATATATATATATATATATAGTTTATTGACAAAATATTACAAAAGTATTACAAAAAAATATTTTTTTTTTCTTTTTGCACAAAATAGCATAAGTAATAGAAACAATATTTTGTCCATCAAAAAATCTTAACCTAAAGAACAATACAAATATTCTCACAAACTTACCAACAAAAGTAAATAATCATATTTATCTTAATGCTTAATTCTGAAATACAGTTAGAAGAATAGAATACATCCAAATATTACAAATTAGCCTATACATACAAAAAAATCAATGCTTTCCTCATTACAAGGTTGAATCTCTTCCTTATCTGTACAACTTTAGTACTTCATAAATATACCGACACAACTCGGTAATATGAAGCTCTTCATTCAAAAGTGATTGGACACTCAGATAGTTTAACATATTATATTTTTGTCTCACTGTTTTGGAGAAAGGACACTCAATTAGCACATGTTCTTCTTTCTTAATTGCCATTTGATCACAAGCACATACTCTCATTTCTCTTGGTGTTCTGCTCCACCTTCCAGTCTCTACATGCAACTCATGAGACATTACTCTTAGCCTTGTGAATGCCACTCGCAAAAATCTGGTACAAACTCTTTGCTACTATACACTTTATGTACTGTCAACTGACAATTTAAAATTTGTCTATATGTAAGATATTTTGTGACACCTTCGGGTTTATTCAGTATTACAGTTTTTATTCCACTTAGAGCAGAAGCTTTCACATTATTTGTAATATATGAATTTAAGAATTTATAACTTGGTGTATTTTCATGTCTGCAGATGTCAAATACCACATAGAAAGGTTCTTCATTGTTAACCTGTTGCATTTGTGGGTTAAAAATCCCCTTCTTCTTTCATTAACTTCATGTACTAAAGTTTCCAAACCACTTTCTATTAAACATAAGGATATTGGAGTGTTGTTTCTCACTCCCAATAAACACTTTACTGCCCTGTTATAAAGTTTTTCCATGCAAGCTAAATTACTTGTGAACCAACTCTCTGAGCCATACAAAAGTGAAGAACTCAAAGCAGCTTTAAAAACTTTAACCTTATATGCATAGGACATACTCATGTTATTTATGCAGAATACACTAAACTTATTGATTGTTGCTGTACCATCGATTTCATGCTGTTTAAGTATTGAGTGCATTTTGCATCATCAGTAAACCATGCACCTAAGTACAGATACTTTTTACAATAATCTATTTTTATGTTGTTTATCACTATTGATTCTTTATCTCTTTCTTTTCCATTAACAACAAAATACTTTGTCTTCTTTTCATTAATCACCATACCATAAGCATTACAATAATCTAATAGAGCCTCAAGTTTTGATATGCACTTTTCACGAGATGTACTTACAATCACCGTGTCATCCATCATTAAAAGAGTATGTAGATTTCCCAAAAAACCATCAATTCTCACTCTTTCTTTAATCATTCTCACCATTTTATCCATATAAATGACAAACAAAATGCAGCTCGTAGGAGCTCCTTGGCGTATACCTATAGATGTTATTATAGCAGATTTTAACACACTTTTTGTACATGAATAAATATTTTGGATAGCTGACAACATAACCCTTCCACATCCCACCGACTTGAGACACTCGATTACTTCATATTTTGGTACCCTGTCGTACCCCTTACTAAAATCCACAAAAACTATATACAATTTTTGCTTCTTGCAAGCAGCATAATCCATCAGTAACCTTAAAGCCAAAATCTGCTCTATACACCCTCTACCCTTCTGAGCTCCCGCCTGACACTTATCTATATTAAACCATAAACTTAACCGTCTCATCAAAAGCATATCATAGATTTTTGCCAAGGTGTTTCATTATACTTATGCCCAGATAGTTTCCGCAATCTCTTCTATCCCCAGATTTAAATAGAGTGATCAGTTTATTGTGGCACCAAGCAAATGGATAAAGGACATTTAAGAAAAGAAAATTAAAAATTGTGAGGAAAAAGGATAACCATGTCTGTGGTAACATCGTAAATAAACCAGGACACATTCCAATATAACTCTTATCTTTTTTATACTTTGCACTGCCATGTCTAACTCTCGAGCAGTAAAGGGATCATCCAATATAGGAATATTAGTTGAGGAAGACACATCAATGATTTGATTAGGATTAACTGTCGGAGGATTAAGCAAATTTTCGAAATGCAATTTGAAATTGACATCTTCAGGTTGCACATCATTGGGTTCCACCACATTGCCATTCCAGTTAATAGATTTCCATATAATTTTTGGATCATTTTTTTCAAATATTCTCCTCCATCGAGGGTAGTCTTGATCCCATCCATTAAACTCTAACTCCCCAGATTGAAAAACTCTGCAGTCTCTTACTACATTATTGATAATCTTATTACCTGTCTCTAAAATATTAATAATGTTCTCATTATGAATTTCTAATAATTCTGGGGGCTGCGTTTCACTCATGCCTAATTTGAATCTATCCAAGTCTACATTCTTATGGGAAGGACCCCGGGTTGTGTAACTGTTTTCAATATATTGAACATTATAGCAAGAACTACCTAAATTTAAAGCCCCCTCCATCAGCGAGGATGGCACTGTTTCCTGAATATCATTAAGATTAAGTTGAACCATCAGTGGGGCGTGGTCAGATCCTACAATATTCTGGTTCATTTGAACAGATTTTACATATTTCAGTGTATTTTCTTTTAAGACACATACATCAATCTCAGATATCCAATTTGATCCTCTTTTAAAGGATAAACCTCCTTCTAACCTTTTACCCTTATATACTAGGTGATTACCTATCACCATTGTGCTGCCACGGCAAAGGTTCAGCAATTGTCTCTCATTTTCATTCACACTTGAATCTATTACCCCTTCATATTTGTATGATTTGAAACTTTCATCATAAAGAATAGGTATACCTACACGCGAATTCAAATCATCCATTAGTACAACCTTATTGTGTTCATTCACAACTGCGATTAGGTTACCAAAACAAGCTGGCTGAAAATAAGGAGAGTCATTCGGTGGTATATATACTCCACCAAATACAAAGCCTGGAAAACATGACCATTCTAGCAAAACTTGACCTTCAACATTTACATTTACATTTTTGATATATTTTGAAAGCGAGCATTTTACAAGCATTGCAATGCCTCCCCTATTACCACAGTACTTAGAGGGGTTATGATAAGTGTATAATCCTGGTGCACTAATACGAGCAATAGTTTTTATTTCCAAAAGCCACACGATATGAAACTCGAGATTATAGTGAGAGACTTGAAATGGTTCAGTGGAAGCATGTATGGACAGCTGGGTTTCAGAGAGGATGAAGTTAGGGAGGAAAGTGCCCAAGTGCTGTTTTGCAGATGAAATATTAGAGTTCAGCCCACGAATGTTGTTAGAATAGTGAAGAGTGAAAGAAGCAGAACTATTTGGAGGTGTAAGGTTAAGAGCAGAACCATTACTACTACCAGGCGTGTCTGCCCTCAAAGCAATGATGGAGTTAGCATGATCCCCGGTGATTGTTCGAACCCCTCTATGCCGGGTACCAGGGGCAATTAGCTGAGGACCCTCCATAAATAATAAATGTGAGGAAAAAATAGAAGAGAAAGTTGTTGGAAATATTGTGACTTGTCAAATGTAATGGAACAGCAAGAGATGTGTAATTAATACGCCAGATATTTCAGTGTAGATGTAGGCATGAAGAAAGAACCATCCTGACGGAAGACTCAACCCGGAACTGTCTGGACCAGTCATAGTTGCATCGTAATATTATCAGTCGTAGTCATTCAATGGGCGGCTGATGCCATGGCCAACCTACTAATCATATATATATATATATATATATATATATATATATATATATATATATATATATATATATATATATATATATATATATATATATATATATATATATATATAGATATAGATATATATATATATATATATATATATATATATATATATATATATATATATATATATATATATATATATATATATATATATATATATATATATATATATATATATATATATATATATATATATATATATATATATAGATATATATAGATATATATATATATATATATATATATATATATATATATATATATATATATATATATATATATATATATATATATATATATATATATATATTTATATATGAATCATTTTTTACAACGACCGGGACTCGAACCTAGAACTTATGATTTCTAAGTCAAGGCGCTACCACTACACCACAGAAGGTTAAAAGGAATCCAACGTTATAGCTAATATCTGCTATACTTAGGAATGAACGCATTTTAACTGAATGCCACTATGTTCATATTACAGATTCCCCAACCTCACTCGTGGCTTTATTTTAACATGTAATTCAAATCCCAATCTCATTCAGGCCATGAAATTATCAAATAAACACATTACAAATGTGAAAACATGAATCATTTTTTACCACGACCGGGACTCGAACCTAGGACTTATGATTACTAAGTCAAGGCGCTACCACTACACCACAGAAGGTTAAAAGGAATCCAATCTTATAGCTTATATCTGCTATACTTAGGAATGAACGCATTCTAACTGAATGCCACTATGTTCATATTACAGATTCCCCAACCTCACTCGTGGCTTAATTTTTGCATTTAATTCAAATCCCAATCTCATTCGGGCCATGAAATTATCAAATAAGCACATTACATATATATATATATATATATATATATATATATATATATATATATATATATATATATATATATATATATATATATATATATATATATATATATATATATATAAATATATATATATATTTATATATATATATATATATATATATATATATATATATATATATATATATATATATATATATATATATATATATATATATAATATATATATATATATATATATATATATATATATATATATATATATATATATATATATATATATATATATATATATATATATATATATATATATGTTTCACATCAAAGTGGCACGTCACACATGGCAATGCCACGTTGCACACCAGTTGAAAACGAAAATCCGGAAAAATATGAAGCCTTTCACACAAAAGTGGCGTGACACGTCTCATATCTCACGCCACTTCTGTGTGAAAAATGTCTATAAATTTCCGGATGTTCGTTCTCAACTGGCGTGCCATATGCGAAGTGTCACTTAGGTGTGAAAGTGGCCTAATAAGGATTCAACGGAATACAGATTTCGGGGTATGGCTGACGCTGAACCAGCACCTACTTTTTTTTTCTTTCCCCCAGAGATCATCCATATCATTCTCGATTATTCGAGACCTATTTTGCATTATATTAAACAATTGACTTCCCTTTGATGTCCAGGTTTAGAAATGTAAAAGACTTCGACAAATATTGGTGATTTTGTGATTCAAAGTTATTTTTCATTGAGTTACATTTTTTCCTCATATTAAAAAAAAAAAAGATTTTCCTTTCTTACGTTTGTTTAATTTAATTTATCTTATGTATTTTCTTCTTTCTCTATACATTTTTCAAATGTTTAGGGGTCCATTGACCATCAGCCGAGATGTTACGAGTGCGCGGCTCTTTACCGTAACACAGGGTTGTCATTTCGTTCTCTGTGAGACTTCCAGATTATTGTGTCTTCGTCTTCTTCCACTACAGCTTTTCCCGCTTATGCAAGGTCGCTATTTATGGAAAGCCGTTTAGTAACCCCCCCCCCCCTCTCTCTCTCTCTCTCTCTCTCTCTCTCTCTCTCTCTCTCTCTCTCTCTCTCTCTCTCTCTCTCTCTCTCTCTCTCTCTCTCTCTCTCTCTCTCTATCGATTCCTATTTTCGACGTCATCCACTGTAATATCTTTTTGTTCCATATCAGCTGTTACACACTCCATCCACCTTCTCTTTAGTCTCCCCCTCCTCCTCCTACCTGGCACATCCATCTCCAACACAGTCCTCCCAACATACTCCTGATCCCTCCTCACGACAAGTCCGAGCCAGTGAAGCCTCTTTTTCTGGATTTTCTTAGACACTTCTAAAACTACCATATTACTGTGTATATTTCATATATATATATATATATATATATATATATATATATATATATATATATATATATATATATATATATATATATATATATATATATATATATATATATATATATATATATATATATATATATATATATATATATATATATATATATATATATATATATATATATA
>JAXCGZ010014395.1:0-24340 GCA_037179515.1 Halocaridina rubra | reverse complement strand
TGGGGTTTTTAATTCTCACTAGCCCTCAGAATGCTAGTGTTTCGTTTTGACTCAAATTTTTACCACCTATTGCCTTCCTGATACCAACATTCTCCATGCATCCGGGCTTGAAATCGGAGCAGAGTTGAATTGGCAAACTCCCCTAGTGGCTGTAATTTTTTTTCTTTTAAATCTCTATACAAGACCCATATTCCTCCTTATAAGGGGTGGCTGAGTCAAAGCAAAATGCCTTAACTCTTTGCGGCAAGAAAATACAAAGGAGGGCTTTCTCAGTTTCCTTGTTCCATCCCATTTACTTGACATTTATGACACGCAGGGGAACATGGAGGAAGTCTTCTTGCCTACTTCTGCAAAATAATGTTTAAATTCTTATTCTCCTTTTGCAGTTCCTAATATGTTAATACGGGGTCTCTGTTTTTCGCTGTCGTCAGTAAGGTTAGTCTATGGTGTTTGATCAAAGTTTTACTGCCAAATTTCAGTCCTGACACCAACATTCTCTTGATCCGCACCGAGTTGCAGTGGCTGAATTTCTTGTAAAATTCTCTATTACTTTTTAGTTTTCGTCTGCAGCTATTCCCATCTTTTATACTGTGTCGTTGTTTCTCACTGTCTTCTTGAAATCTAATTTTATGGTCGGATGCCCTTCCTAACGTCTTCGTTTTCCTTTTTTCCGGGTTTGGAAACAGTAACGAGTTAAGCTTGTTCACTTCCCTAGTGATTGGATATATTGTGAAATTTATGATTTGTTAATCTCCTTCAGCAGCCCTTCTCATATTTATATGAATTCGCTGTTTTTCACTAGTCTTCTAGTCTGTTGTTAAGTCTTAGCTCAAAATATAACTGCTAGATACCTTTCTTGACTCCAATCCTCTCTATCTACCCAGGCTTAGAACCGGCACTACATTGAGCTGGATGCCAATTCCTTCCCCAGTGGCTGGAAATGCAAAATATTATGACTAAAATTCAATAGTTAGTTTCAACTCTCAAAATACATTTTAATGAAATGCAATAATAATGTAACTAGCTTTAGATAAATACAAAACTTGATATTAGATTAGATTTCTAGGTTGTTCTAGATTGGTACAATTCGATACGTTGAACATGGTTTTCATTACATGTATATTTAACTTGTCGGGTCGTATAGAGCGACTATAGGAGATATTCCTGGTGGTGGTGGAGAAACAGTTCCAATCTCATGTTTGCTACATGACAAAATTCTTACGTCCTATCTTCCTTCAAAAACGGGTCTATCGTCATCTCAGGGCCCAATTCTGCCATATCTCTAGATCTTCATTTTTCCACTTTTCTTTGACCCTGTCCTTTTCCTCTTGTGTATCATTCTCTTATTTTTGCCTTGTCCTTAAGCTTCTACTTTTCTCCCTCAGTGTTTTCTTGGTGCCCGGGCCCGAAGAGGGCAATTTTATTGCCTGTCCCGTGTCAAACTCATAAAACAAGAGCTGCTTAACAGAAATAGTAAATGAAAGGGCTGGCAATCCCTTCTTTGTTGACATTTTCGTTTTTGCCGTAGAGCAACTTGTAAATGGGGCGAGTATGGGCAAAGTCTGTTGAAACCCTGTAGCCTCCCTTTTTTTTTGTTCCGTTGCGTCCAACATGCCGCTCTCAGAGGAAAATGAAGTCGTATTGAAAATAAGAAAAAAAAAAAAAACGAAAGTTACACTTAATACAAGGCGATTTAATAGAGGCATGACCATTCCGAATCTAGTGTTGTAATTAATAGTATCCGGTGCCATTTCTGTCGTGTCATATTTACCGATGAAACAGAATTTTTGTATGAGTGCAATACTAGGACTGACGAAGAAAATTGCCCTCATCGGGTCTGGGGACGAAGAAACAAAACATGAAAAAACATATGGGGAGTTGTGTGACTTGTCAGATGTGAAGGAATAATAAGAGATGTGTAACGAATATGGAAAAATATCCTGTGAAGATGTAGGCCTAGAAAAGGATCCGTAACTGAAGGAAGACTTAACATCGATGGTGAATTTCCAGGTGCAACATGTTTTCATTATTGAAACATCATTTCTCAGAACTGTCTTCTGAACAGATGAAGAGGTCGTTTCAGGAAGATAGCCTCACACTTCACGTCCTGATGAGATAGAAATGATCAAGGCCAGTGTTTTTTTTTTTTTTTTCATGAGATTAGCGATGTCTAAGGCCCGAGTTCTTAATCAGTGTAAACCTAGGATATCATATTGTTAGTTAGCTAGACACACATAAATGGATTTCATAAACACATCTGACGCGGTTCTGTGTATGGCTAGGATCCCATGAGGGATCCTAGCCATACACAGAACCGCGTCAGATGTGTTTATGAATTCCATTTATGTGTCTAGCTAACTAACAATATGGTATCTTAGTTTTTTTATGAGTGTGACACCGGGACAGGCAGAAACTGCCCTCATCAATAAAGGCCCAGGCACGAGAAAATACCAAGACGAAGGAAAAGAAATAGGTTAAGGACAAGGCAGAGATGAGGCAATGTCACACAAAGGAAAACGACAGACAGAAAAAAACAGTCAAAGTACGGAGGACCCAGAAATATGGAGGACTAGGCTCTGAGATGACGATAGATCTGCTTTTTAAAGGATGAGAGGTCATAAGAATTAGGAAAGACAGAAGGAGGAAGAGAGTTCCAGAGTCTGGAGGTAGATGGGAAGAAGCAATCGCTGCACCGACCAATCTGCGAGCTACAAATCTCCACACAGTACCTTTGAGATGATGCCACTTGGCGAGTGTTATGCGGCCTCGGCAGTGGGGAAGAAATGCAACTCACAAAGTCATCAGAGCAGCGATGGAAGTAGTAGCGATAGAAAAGCGAAAGAGAAGATACCTTACGGCGAAGAGAGAGAGAGAATCCAGGTTAGAAGTAAGAGAAGAATCATTAATGAGTCTGACTGCCTTAGATTTAACCCTGTCAAAAAGATAAGTAAAGGAAGAAGCACCCCAGATGTGTGAGCAGTATTCTAAGCAGGGACGGATAAGACCTTTGTAAATTTTAAGTAACTGCAAAGAGGAAAAGTAATGATGAAAACGAAACAAAATCCCCAATATTTTGGATGAAGATTTAGAAATTTGGATTATGTGATTCCTCCAAGACAAGTTAGAGGCTATATGGATTCCTAATATGTTGATAGAGTTAAGAGGGCAAATTTCATTTTCAGGTTTACACTGTTTAAGAAATCGGGCCTTTGACTGGAGCAGTCTGAAGGGTAAACTTACTGTTGTCTCACCCTGTAGGGAACCTAATATAGAACGTAGTAACTAGATTATGTGAAGGTCATTATAACCCAAGAGGGAGTAAGGGAGAGGGATACTTATTGAAGTGGTCAACAAATACTGCGACACCACCAACAGAGGAAGACCACAATATAATCTATCAACGCCAGAAACCCTCATTGTTATCGCTTGTAAATCGTTCACTAACTACAGGGCTCCAGTGGAGCGCGTTTTACAGAGCCTGTACACTCCTCTACAGGGCAGGGCTTCAGTGGAGCGCGTTCACAGAGCCTTTACAGTCCTCTACAGGGCTCCAGCTGAACGCGTTCACAGAGCCTTTGCGGTCCTCCCACACTTTCTTTCACATAAACAAAACAGAGAAACTAGAATGAATAAAATCTTGAACTTTTTCGAAATCATTGGAAATTCTGGTGAAAATAAGTTTATATATCTGCCATGTTAAGAGTTTATTGTCCTCTCAACCCATCCTGAAACGAGATGGTATATAAACAAATGGTTTATTAGCTGCAAAATATGAAGGAAATGCTTGCGGTCGCTCACAAACGCCCGCAGACACACTTGCTCTAGAATGCAATGACTCAAACAAACAAACAAACAAACTATGGTCTGATTTTTTACCTCATGAAGAATTGAGACCTGACTTTCCTCAGCGATAAGGTTAGGTTAGGTTAGAATGTGAACATTGTCTTTATTAACAGCGTCAAACTGAAGATTACGGACCTCACTTTTACCCCAACTGAAGAATTACGACCTATATTTCAGGTCATTGCTGCAGTGACGTTTCTGTAGTTTTTTTTAAATAAATAAATGCAATTTTTTTCCGGCTTTACGTCACGGACTCCCTTTTCTACCAAGGGCTAGGACAGTTGCCTTCTTGTGAAGGACTTGTTTTGGCAGATGTAATCATTACCCTGAGCGCATGCCCTTGCTAACCTCAGACCGTGACGGGGCGCCTCAGAGTCGCGGACTCAATAAAAGGTATTTTTTACGTTATATCCCCCTGAGGGAGGAGAGCTAAAATACGTCCTCCGTGTTTCCCTGCGTGTCGTAAGAGTCGACAAAATGGGGCTGGGAGAAGGGACTGGGAATCCTGTCCTCTGTATTTTCTCTTCTCAAAGAGTCAGAGTATTTTGCCTTGACTCAGAAACTCCCCTTAAAGGGTAAAAATGGCTCATGTATATAGATGTATCACTATTGATCCCCAATTGGGGGTGGACACAAACGGACTGAAACTGAGGAAGTTAGGCTGGATGTCCCTCCTATCGACCCACTGTGGGTTCGAACGTAGGTTCGTCATCTCCAAATCGAGCACTCTACCTCTCCGCTAGGGTAAAAATGTGCATAATTTCATTGACAAATTTAAGTCTATATTTCCAGTCAACATGGCTAGTAGTCGCCGTGGCTCAAGCGGTAGCGTCCGCGACTCTGAGGCGTCAGGTCGAGGGTTCTCTCCCTGTCACGGTCTGAGGTTAGCAAGGGCATGCACTCAAGGTAACGGTTACATCTGCCAAAACAAGTCCTTCGCAAGAAGGCAACCGTCCTAGCCCTTGGTAGAAAAGGGAGTCCGTGACGTAAAACGGGAAAAAAAAATTTCCAGTCAACATGGCTGTTGAGCGAATGAACATCTTAAAACCAGTTTTATCAATAATATTCACATTTTAATTTTTTTCTGTATTTGTGTATTTTTGGGTAATATTATATATGGCGATATTAAGCACAATGGAATATTTGTCTATCCGTAGTTTCGACTTAAATTAGTCACAGTAAGCTTAGGGCAACACGTTATTATGGAAGTTTTATATACTTTGTAGTATTAAGTAATCTTCTTCTTTTTCTTCTTCTTCCACACACACACACACACACACACACACACACACACACACACACACACACACACACACACACACACACACACACATTACCAAATACCCACCTGTCAACAGTACTGAGTTAAGTTGCCAAGTAGTACAGCAGTCCTATTTTCTTCATTTTTTTTGCTTTTCTTTTAGCTTTCTCGTTTGCTATTTTGTTATTTTGTATATATATTGAGTTAAATGTAAAGTCTAAATCCCGTGATAACATATCTTGGTTAGCAAGTCAGTTTATCAGTTAGGAAGAATATATGACAGAAACAGGTGGGTGCCACCTCGAACACAAATTCGAATTTTTCCTTCAGGTCTGACTTTTGTTTTTCTTTTTCTTTTCATACTTAAATTACCGTGGTCAAGTTTTTAAGTTAAGATGTGTGTTACCAGAAAGGAGACAAACTGAGTCACTAAATAGCACTTATATGGAGATATAAAAATTCTGTGTGAAGGTAAATTAGAAGTTTTTCTCTTTTTTTTTTTTTTTTTTTTTTTCTCGTCTTCTTTCTATATTCTGTGAGAGGGAGAACATAAAAATGAAGCCATCTCTGTCCCAAACCTCTCCCACCCATGGGTCGGGAGAAGGGGTAGTCATCAGAGGACTTAAACAGAGAATCAAGAAGTTAGAGGAAATGGTTACAAACCTTGATGATAAAATTCGGAATATGGATGGAGAAATGAAAGAGAATGAAACACTCAGAGAACAAATAAGATCTTTGGAGGAAGCAAATAAAGCACAAGGGCAGGAGAGAAAGGAACTAGAAAAAAGAATAAAGAAGCTGGAAGGGGAAAAGAGTCAACTAGAATCTAGAATTTCTAAACAAGAAGATAAAAACAAACAGCTAAATGACAACCTAAAGGAATTAGATGTTAGTTCACTGCTATCTTCTGAGAGAGACGAGATTGCTGCTTGGAATGTTCAGATTAAGGAAAACATTGAACAGTTCAGAAAAGAGTTCCAGGAGCTGAATATGGAAAATGATGCCATGAAAACGTCCTTTGCTGATGCACTAAAGGGGAATGTGGCAGTAAAAGAGGCTGTAAAGGTGGTGGCACTGGAAAACATACAAACAGTTGACTATAAAGAGACAGTAATCGAAAAAATGAAAGACGTTGTGATGGAAAGGGCAAACCCACTCATCAGACAGGCACTTGATAAGGAGAAGACAGTGGTAATCTCAGGCATAAGTGAATCCCAGGAGCCAACATGGCAGGGGAGACTTGAAGAAAATAAAGCTAACGTTGTAGACCTGATAAGAAAGCTTGGAGTAGTATGTGGTCCTGAGGATATTGTAAACATACACCAACTAGGTAAATATTCGAGGGAAGGAAAGCCGAGACCAACAAAAGTAACCTTTGAGAGAGGGGAAACATGTAGGGAAATATTGTTGAGAAAAAAAAGTCTAAAAGACCTTCAAGATTGCAAAGAAGTGTTCATTAGACGATACAGAACACAGGAAGAGATGGGAAAGATCAAAAACTTGTTGCAAGAGGCAAGAAGGTTAAATAATGAAAGAAATGAAGAAGAGAAGAAAAATTTTCGTTACAGAATACTTCCAGACAAAGGGGAGATAAGGAAGATAATGACAGAAGATCAGGGGATGGGGCCTCATTAAGATTGTTATACACAAATGCTGATGGAATAGCTGGTAAGGCAGTAGAATTAAAAGATAGGATTCACAACAGTAAGGCAGATATAGTAGCAATTACAGAGACTAAGTTGAGTGAGGACATAAACAGTGTCACAGTTTTTCCTAAGGGCTTCAGAATACTAAGGGTTGAAAGATCTGAGAGGACTGGTGGAGGGTTAGCACTGCTCATAAGTGAGAGGATTCAAGTTGAAGAAATAAACTTGGCTATAGAAAGTGAGTTCAGGGAATTTCTTGTTGCTCGCATAAATATTGGGTCAGAGAGCATTATAATAACTGTTGTATACAACCCACCAAGGAACCAAAATAGGCTTGAAATTTATGAGGAAAGTCATATAGGTACTATTGAAGTCATAAACTCAGTTGTTAACATGGCACGGGAGAAAAAATGTAGGATTTTGATTATGGGAGACTTTAATCATAAAGAGATAGATTGGATAAATCTTGACCCACACAGTGGTGAGGACTCCTTTGGGGCAAGATTCCTAGATTGCGTACAAGGGAATTTCCTACACCAACATGTAATGGAACCAACAAGAGCCAGGGGTGGGGATGAGCCATCACTACTTGATCTAGTGTTCACAGATAATGTGTTGGATATTGAAAATATTGAGTATGAACCACCAATTGGAAAGAGTGACCACTGTGTGTTGTTGATGGAGTATATCATTGAAGATATTCTTCCTGAGAGTAGAGGCACTGAGGACATGAGGAGGAACTATCCGAAAGGAGATTACATCAAAATAAATGAGCTTTTTGCAGTTATTGACTGGAGAACCTTATTTTACAACAAATCTGTACAAGAAATGTATGACATCTTTTGTGAGAAATATGGGAAGATAGTAGATTGCTGCATACCTGTCACCAAAGTAGGTGTAATTCATGCCAGAGAGAAATGGTTCGATAATGGGTGTAAAAGAGCTAAGGAGTGGAGAGACAAATGCTGGAAAAGGTATAGGAGGAGAAAAAACATAAATGCCTGGCAAACCTACAAAAGAGCAAGAAATGACTACCTAAGTAAAAGGAGAGAGGCAGAGAAAGATTATGAGAGGGACATCACCAGGAAGGCTAAAGAAAATCCCAAGCTTTTCCACAGCTTTATCAGAGGAAAACTGAAGGTAAAAGAACAGGTTTTAAGGCTAAAGAGAGCGGATGGAAGCATCACTGAGACGGACGAAGAGATCTGCAAAGAATTGAACAAGGAGTTTCAGTCAGTATTTACAGTAGAAAATACCCCACCCCCTCAGATTGCAGTGATAGAAGCTCAAGGGCCGGTATTAGAGAACATCAACCTTACAGCCACAGAGGTATGCAAAGCGCTGATGGATTTAGATGTTCATAAAGCTACAGGTCCTGATGACATATCCCCTCATTTGCTTAAAAAATGCGCAAACACAATATCAGTGGCACTAAGTATCATATTTAAGGAGTCATTGGAGTCGGGGGAGATTCCAAGATGCTGGAAACAAGCAAATGTGATACCTATCTTCAAAAAGGGAAGGAGGGATACGGCTCTGAACTATAGACCAGTTTCCTTGACCAGCATAGTTTGCAAACTTATGGAGAAACTACTAAGGAAACATATCTCTCTTCACTTGGAATCCTTCAACTTTTTGTCAGTGAGGCAACATGGCTTCAGAGAAGGAAGATCAACAGTAACAAACTTATTAGAATTTTATGATGAGGTAAGCCAAATCTTACAGGAAAGAGAGGGCTGGGCAGATTGCATATTCCTAGACTTCCAGAAAGCGTTTGACACTGTTCCACATGGGAGACTTATTAAGAAGCTGCAATCAATGGCTAGAATAGGTGGAAATGTCTTGGAATGGATAAAAACTTACTTAGAAGGAAGGGAACAGAGGGTTAGAGTAAGACACTCAGTGTCTGAATGGAGAAGAGTTAGTAGTGGAGTCCCACAGGGTTCAGTTTTAGGGCCACTTTTGTTCCTTGTATATGTAAATGACCTACCAGAGTCTGTAAATTCATTCATGAATATGTTTGCAGATGATGCAAAGATTGTGAAGAAAGTAAAAAACGAGAACAATGGTAGAGAACTTCAGGAGGATCTAAATAATCTGCATGAGTGGTCAGAAAAGTGGCTAATGAAATTCAATGCCTCAAAATGTAAGGTAATGAGAATGGGAACAAGTGCAAGAAGGCCCAAGCTTGACTACTCGGTGGCTGGAGTACAACTTCAGGAGACAGAAAATGAGAGAGATCTAGGAGTAAACATACTGGCAGATTTGTCTCCAGAAATACATATAAATGGCGTAGTAAGGGCAGCATATGCATTCTTATCAAATGTAAGGGTAGCCTTCAGGCACATGGACAAGGAAATGTTCAGAAATATTTATGTAACCTATGTGAGGCCAAAACTCGAATATGCAGCCCCCTTTTGGAATCCGCACTTGAAAAAGCACATAGCTAAGCTTGAAAAAGTTCAAAGACATGCCACGAAACTGGTGCCAGAAATACGCAATCTCGGTTATGATGAGAGGCTGAGGGAATTAGACTTGCCATCACTCGAAGCTAGAAGAGTAAGGGGGGATATGGTGACAGTCTTTAAATTCCTTCATGGTTATGATAGAGTGGATAGGGATCGATATTTCGATATGGCTGGCTCTAGAACTAGAGGTCATAGTTTGAAGCTTCGGAAGAAAACTTGTTTGCAGGATGTAAGGAAATACTTTTTCAGTGTAAGAGTAGTTGATAATTGGAATTCGCTAAGCGAGGAGGTAGTTAATGCTACCTCAATCCATAGTTTTAAGGACAGGTATGATAAGTATCACTAAGTCTAAAAATGGAACCGATCAGGAGACGGGAAGATACGAGCTTTGGGCTCTTTCCCGTAAACACAATTAGGTAATCACAATTAGGTAATCACTAAGTATAAAATGGAACCGATCAGGAGACGGGAAGATACGAGCTTTGGGCTCTTTCCCGTAAACACAATTAGGTAATCACAATTAGGTAATCACACACACAAACGCACATGCACGCACAAGCACACTCACACACATGACATATCCCCTCGTGTGCTTAAAAAATGCGCAAACTCAATATCAGTGGCACTAAGTATCATATTTAAAAAGTCACTGGAGTCAGGGGAGATTCCAAGATGCTGGAAACAAGCAAATGTGATACCTATCTTCAAAATGGGAAGGAGGGATACGGCTCTGAACTATAGACCAGTTTCCTTGACCAGCATAGTTTGCAAAGTTATGGAGAAACTACTAAGGAAACATATCTCTCTTCACTTGGAATCCTTCAACTTTTTGTCAGTGAGGCAACATGGCTTCAGAGAAGGTAGATCAACAGTAACAAACTTATTAGAATTTTATGATGAGGTAAGCCAAATCTTACAGGAAAGAGAGGGCTGGGCAGATTGCATATTCCTAGACTTCCAAAAAGCGTTTGACACTGTTCCACATGGGAGACTATTAGGAAGCTGCAAGCAATGGCTAGAATAGGTGGATATGTTTTGGAATGGATAAAAACTTACTTAGAAGGAAGGGAACAGAGGGTTAGAGTAAGACACTCAGTGTCTGAATGGAGAAGAGTTAGTAGTGGAGTTCCACAGGGTTCAGTTTTAGGGCCACTATTGTTCCTTGTATATGTAAATGACCTACCAGAGTCTGTAAATTCATTCATGAATATGTTTGTAGATGATGCAAAGATTGTGAAGAAAGTAAAAAACGAGAACAATGGTAGAGAACTTCAGGAGGATCTATATAATCTGCATGAGTGGTCAGAAAAGTGGCTAATGAAATTCAATACTTCAAAATGTAAGGTAATGAGAATGGGTACAAGTGCAAGAAGGCCCAAGCTTGACTACTCGGTGGCTGGTGTACAACTTAAAGAGACAGAAAATAAAAGGGATCTATGACTAAATATACTGGCAGATTTGTCTCCAGAAATACATATAAATGGCATAGTAAGGGCAGCATATGCATTCTTATCAAATGTAAGGGTAGCCTTCAGGCACATGGACAAGAAAATGTTCAGAAATATTTATGTAACCTATGTGAGGCCAAAACTCGAATATGCAGCCCCCTTTTGGAATCCACACTTGAAAAAGCACATAGCTAAGCTTGAAAAAGTTCAAAGACATGCCACGAAACTGGTGCCAGACATACGCAATCTCAGTTATGATGAGAGGCTGAGGGAATTAGACTTACCATCACTGGAAGCTAGAAGATTGAGGGGGGATATGGTGACAGTCTTTAAATTCCTTCATGGTTATGATAGAGTGGATAGGGATCGATATTTTGATATGGCTGGCTGTAGAACTAGAGGTCATAGTTTGAAGCTTCGTAAGAAAACTTCTTTGCAGGATGTAAGGAGTCACTTTTTCAGTGTAAGAGTAGTTGATAATTGGAATTGGCTAAGCGAGGAGGTAGTTAATACTATCCCAATCCATAGTTTTAAGGACAGGTATGATAAGTATCACTAAGTATAAAATGGAACCGATGAGGAGACGGGAAGATACGAGTTTGGGCTCTTTCCCGTAAACACAATTAGGTAATCACAATTAGGTAATCACACACACACATACAAGGTAATTACACACACACATATACGAAAGTCTCTTTGCTGGATGTAAGAAAGTACTTTATTACTTTACTTTTGTTGTTACTTTTGGCATATTTTTTTAATGAGTGTGGCACCGGGACAGGTAATATAAATTGCCCTCATCAGGACCTGACACCAGGAAAACATTTACGGTCTAATGTAAGAATAGTTGTTGATTGAATTTCGCTCAGCGAGGTTACAGTAATCTCTGCCGGCATCCCAATTATAGGGACAAGCATGATAAGTGTCATTGAGACCAAAAATTAAGCCGACTCGGAGACGGGGAGTTACGAGCATAGGGCTCTTTCACGTAAGCACAATTAGGTCTTTATGATTGCCCCCCCCAAAAAAAAAATAATAATATAAAACTGCCTTCATCGTGCCTGGGTACGAAGAAATCATGAAGTAAAGAGAAACGGAGATGGAGAGTGTAGTGACTTGTCAGATGTGATGGGATAGCAATAGATGTGTAACGAATATCCAAGAATATTCGGTGTTGGTGTAGGCATGGAAAAAGAACCATAACTGAAGCGAGACTTATCGATGAACTGTACATTACAGTTAGGTAATTTATGCATCAGGAGCATATAATATAATTGTTTGAAAAGGTAGAAACATTTTTTTTTTTTTAAGACAAATTTTCAGTGGCCCCCTGTGTTGGAAGTCTACAGTGTGGAGAATTGTAGCTCGCGGATTGGTCAGAGCAGCGAGTGCTTCTTCCCATCCTCCTCCAGACTCTGGAACTCTCTTCCTCCTTCTGTCTTTCCAATTCGTATAATCTAACTTCCTTCACAAAGCTGATCTATCGTCATCTCAGGGCCTAATCCTGCCATATCTCTAGGTCCTCAATACTTTGACTATTCTTTCAGCCTGCCCTTTTGCTATCGTATATAATTACCTTATTTCTACCTTGTCCTTAAACTTCTACCTTTTCTGCGTCTTAGTTTTCTCGGTGCCCGGGCCTGATAAGGTCAATTTTCTTGCCTGTCTCGGTGTCACACTCATTAAAAAACATGACCTCTATACTGCAAGTAGGCAGTATCTTCAGTGGAACCGCTGTAGCGTAACCGATAGAGTGTTCGACTCGGGAGGTGATGAACCCACGTTCGAGTCCACGGTGAGGCGATATGAAAGACATCCAACTTTAATTCCCCAGTTTCAATTCATCTATCCCCACCACCCAAATGGTGGTAATAGTGCTAATCAAACGTAAAAGAAGAAGAACAAAAATCATGTAAGTAGGTTGGCTCATGGTATCATCCGCCCGTTGCGATACTACAGCTGAAGGTTTTTTGAACTTAAATAGGTCTGTCCAGGACAGTTCGATTTTAAGTCTTCCTTCAGTTACGGTTCTTTTTCTATGCCTACAGCTACACTGAATATTCTTGGATATTCATTACACATCTTTTATTATCCCTCACATCTGACGAGTCATTACACTCTCCATCTCTGTTTCTCTTTACTTTATGTATTCTTCGTGCCCAGGCCCGATGAGGGCTGTTTTATTTTATATATTTTTTTTTGGCCCATCCTGGTGCCACAATCATAAAACGAAAAAAATATGAAAAATCGACGAACACCAAAATGTTGCTGTTTTTTTCGTTTTATTCATTGTAAAGATTAACATTGTTATTCTTGTCGTTAAATGTACCGCAATAAGTCCCCATTCGAGTAGGGTGGACAGGTTCGAGCTGGGGGATTAAGTCTGGATCCATTTATGCACTTGTGGATATCTTCCTTTTTTAATATATAAGAACAATACAAAAACAACAACAACAACCACAATAATAATAATAATAATAATAATAATAATAATAATAATAATAATAATAATAATAATAATAATGATATAATAATAATAATAATAATAATAATAATAATAATAATAATAATAATAATAATAATAATGATAATAATAATAATAATAATAATAATAATAATAATAATAACATCGTGCTAATACGTATGAAAAAACAAAGCAAAATAAATTAATGCACAATACGTGTAATGAAACAAAACCATCCAAAGAAAATATAAATAATTTTATAATTAAGTCCATAAATAATTTATTAGCTTATTATTATGACGATCTTCTAAGAGCAAAATAATAGCAAATATATGAATATACATTTCATGAATAAATTCTCAAAAGCTTAAAGGAGTATAAGAGATAGTCTCCTGTTGTCGTACCCTGAGAGCTCATGGTAAATCAGAGAGCCTTTTTCCTACACACGTCCACACGTCTCAACAGATGTACAGAGACTAAAAGCCTTGGCCTTCTGCGATAATCCAATTGCAATTACCGGGTTAGCACCTTCCATGGGCGTACTTATGTAAGGTTTTTGTACCCGAGTTTTTTTTAATTTTTATTGTATATATATATATATATATATATATATATATATATATATATATATATATATATATATATATATATATATATATATATATATATATATATACACAAATAAGCACATTACATATGTGAAAACATGAATCATTTTTTACCCCGACCGGGACTCGAACCTAGGACTTTTGATTACTAAGTCAAGGCGCTACCACTACACCACAGAAGGTTAAAAGGAATCCAACCTTATAGCTTATATCTGCTATACATAGGAATGAACGCATTCTAACTGAATGCCACTTTGTTCATATTACAGATTCCCCAACCTCACTCGTGGCTTCATTTTAGCATTTAATTCAATTCCCAATCTCATTCGTGCCATGAAATAACCAAATAAGCACATTACATATGTGAAAACATGAATCATTTTTTACCCCGACCGGGACTCGAACCTAGGACTTTTGATTACTAAGTCAAGGCGCTACCACTACACCACAGAAGGTTAAAAGGAATCCAACCTTATAGCTTATATCTGCTATACTTAGGAATGAACGCATTCTAACTGAATGCCACTTTGTTCATATTACAGATTCCCCAACCTCACTCGTGGCTTCATTTTAGCATTTAATTCAATTCCCAATCTCATTCGGGCCATGAAATACAAATAAGCACATTACATATGTGAAAAAAATGATTCATGTTTTAGCTACTTGTTACAGTTGTGAGTGGAGTTTAAGTATATATATATATATATATAGAATGAAACCTTGATACTAACAATACTTTTATCCAGTAAAAGTTTTATGAACATTGCAGGAATCGAGCCCACATCACAAGTTACAAGTTAATGCCACCTTAACCGACCGAACTATTACAGCAGATAAAAATCTGCATACTATAGCACACCCAGTGGATGCAAGCAATCTCCCGTCGTACATATAGCAACCTGTTACAGTTGCACACGGAGTTTAAGTATATATATTCTCAATGAAACCGATGTTGCCAATAGTATTATCCACAAAAAACTTGTTGAGCAAGTATGACCTCACACCACCTTCAAGGGCCGAGTTCCAGCAAAGGTGAATTTAGGCATCTGGGGGTCTTTCCCCACCAAACCCTTCATCAAGGAACCACTAAGATGCTTCAATTGCCAGAGATTCGGACATCACAAAGCCCAATGCACCCTTCCAGAAGTCTGTGTCGTTTGCAGTGGAAGACACAGCATGGAGAAGTGTGTCCAAGCTCACAAGGAGGGCAAAGCAACCACAGCAAGATGCCCAAACTGCAAGGGGAACCATCATGCGTGGAATCCCAAATGCCCTATGAGACTAAGCCGCATTCCAACTACAACTCAGCCCAAAACCGTCTCTCAACCTGCCAGGAATCCTCAACCACCCAAACAACCACCCAGAACCACTATGCCAAACCTAGTTCCAAGGCAAGACTAAATCTAGGAAAACCATTGACAAAACAACTTACCCAGGACTCTCCAAAGCCTCAACAAACCCTCAGGCCTTCTCACCAAGCTACTCAGACAACACCTCCAGCGGAGTCAAACACCATTACAATAAAGGAGGACAAACTTCGAACACTGCTTCAAGGATTCGCCAACCAGCTAGCAGAAATGTTAAACTTCCAGCTGGAACAAAGCTCTTTGAGCCGAGCACTGGACAAACTTATGCACAGTGAAAGAACCCACACCCCCAAACTGGTAGCCAGGACCTCAGTTTATCCTGCCCAGGCCTGCCAAGCACCTCAAGAGCCAGCTGCTCGGACCGAGAATGGGCCAAGAGACCGAACAGAAAGCACCCCATCTCCTCAACCTGCACCGAGAAGAACAACCAACGAAAACCTACCCAAGGGTCATGTGGCCACCAGCCAACCCTCCCTGATGCACAGCATCAACCAGTTCCCGGTCCTTCCGTCCCTCGATCCCCGCCTCGCAAAGAGGCACCAAGGTGATAAAACAACCCAAGAGTTGTAATCTCTAACCTACGGGCCATTCTTTGGACAAGGGCCTGTGCCAACACAAGGTTGGCTTTAACCTCAAACAACAACAACAATGACCTCTCACCAAGCGTTACAAGGTCATGCCTACCCGACTGACCTACTGATGCAGCTATTAATATGCATATCTTTGTGCAGCCAGCGCATGCAAGCTTTCTCCCGTCGTTATATTATCTTATATCCTCCTCCTCTAGTACTACAGAGCAAAGCAACTTTCGCATTTTATCGATTTTTTTTAAATAATATCGCCATGTCCAGTGCTAAGCAAAAATTGAGATAAAGTTATATTTATATACTCTTTTTCGAATCTTTGGATGGGGAGAAGGTGAAATCTGATTATCAAATGGAAACGCAAAGCCAAAACCACCCACCCACATACACACAAAAACGAGAACAATGGTAGAGAACTTCAGAAGGATCTAAATAATCTGCATGAGTGGTCAGAAAAGTGGCTAATGAAATTCAATACTTCAAAATGTAAGGTAATGACAATGGGCACAAGTGCAAGAAGGCCCAAGCTTGACTACTCGGTGGCTGGAGTACAACTTCAAGAGACAGAAAATGAGAGAGATCTAGGAGTAAACATACTGGCAGATTTGTCTCCAGAAATACATATAAATGGCATAGTAAGGGCAGCATATGCATTCTTATCAAATGTAAGGGTAGCCTTCAGGCACATGGACAAGGAAATGTTCAGAAATATTTATGTAACCTATATGAGGCCAAAACTCGAATATGCAGCCCCCTTTTGGAATCCGCACTTGAAAAAGCACATAGCTAAGCTTGAAAAAGTTCAAAGACATGCCACGAAACTGGTGCCAGAAATACGCAATCTCAGTTATGATGAGAGGCTGAGGGAATTAGACTTACCATCACTCGAAGCTAGAAGAGTGAGGGGGGATATGGTGACAGTCTTTAAATTCCTTCATGGTTATGATAGAGTGGATAGGGATCGATATTTTGATATGGCTGGCTCTAGAACTAGAGGTCATAGTTTGAAGCTTCGTAAGAAAACTTCTTCGCAGGATGTAAGGAAATACTTTTTCAGTGTAAGAGTAGTTGATAATTGGAATTGGCTAAGCGAGGAGGTAGTTAATGCTATCTCAATCCATAGTTTTAAGGACAGGTATGATAAGTATCACTAAGTATAAAATGGAACCGATGAGGAGACGGGAAGATACGAGCTTTGGGCTCTTTCCCGTAAACACAATTAGGTAATCACAATTAGGTAATCACACACGCCTAGTGCCGAGAGACTAGAGATAATTTTTTTTTTTTGGCCATAGTTTCCAAAGAGTATTTATTTTGTTTAATAAATGTAAAACTTCAAAAAGGAACATAAAAATCAGTGAAGCATTAAAAAAAAAAAATGCGGGAAGATACGAGCTTTGGGCTCTTTCCCGTAAACACAAATTAGGTAATCACATACAAAATGTCAAAACTTAACCTAACTGCAGGTGCCAAAGAGCCATGATGCCAAATCTTGCGTGTGCAGTATATCTCTTCATGGTAATATAATGTAGTTGAGAGAAAGCATCAGCAATGCATGCTATGCATATATAATATTTAATATGTTTTTCTATTTTCTTGTTATATCATTACAGTGAAATAATGATGTATATTTTCATACATTTGAATAGAAAATCACTTTCCCCAACTCATGTGAATAAAAAACATACAAGTCATGCATTTTTCATGTTCCGAAAAAATATTTAATTACATGTATATTGAAGTCTTTTATTTATTTATTTTTTTTTTTATAAATTTGTGTATTGTTATTTTTCAGTTATTGTCTGTTTTTTTTAATGTGTGTGGTTTTTTATTTTATTTTATTTATTTATTTATTTTTTTCCCCGAGTACCGGAAGGTATAAACTGAATTGTTTTGGTTAGATAAGTTAATTTATTTTGTTAGCTTGTAAGTTAGATTAGTGACCTAAATGCCACGGTCTGAGGTTAGAAAGGGCATTCACTTGGAGCAACGGTCCCATTCTTTCAAAACCATATCCTTGCGAAAGGGGGCACCATCTTAGCCCTTACCAGAAAAGGGAGTCCGTGACGCAAAACCAGATCAAACCAGTGACAGAGTGGAGTGGTAGTGAGATGGCATCAGCAGGGTAAAGGGGTGTCCCTCTGGAGGTCGTTGTATGGCAGGGCATTAATGGGCCGGAGGAAGTGAGTGTGTGAAAGAAAAGGCTGGCAGATAGCTAACTGTTTCTTGTATATTGTTTCCTAATGTAATTAATTTTATATGGGTCAGTTATGTTTGCTGCGAATCCATCTAATCTATAAAGTATTTTATATTAATTAACTAGATGTGTGGATGGTCTGAGTAGAAGGAACTATGTAGTTGTGTTGGGTTACTTGAATGTCAGAGTGGGTGATGGAGAGATAGAAGGTGTTGTAGGAAAGTATGGGGTACCAGGTGGGAATGAGAGTGGCGAGAGACTGTTAGATATGTGTGTGGAGCAAGAGTTGGTGATAGTTAATAGTTTATTTAAGAAGAAGTTAATAAATAAGTATACATGGATGAGAGTGGCAAATGGAAGAGTGAAAGAAAGAGCATTGATGGATTATGTGTTGGTAGCAAAGAGCATGGTTGGTAGAGTGAAAGATGTACATGCATTCAGGGGTGTGGCTGCTGGGATGTCTGATCATTTTTTCGTTGAAGCAAAAGTGGTAGTAGCAAAAGAGTGGGGAAATAGTGTGGGGGGGATGTAGAAGGGAAATAGTGAAGGTGGAGGAGTTGAAAAAGCCAGAGAAGAGACATGAATATCAGGACAGGTTGAGAGTAGCATATGACAGGGTGAAAGAAAGAGAAGTTGGGGAGTTAGGGGAGGAATGGGGGTTGATGAAAGAATGCTTTGTGGGACATGCAAGTGATGTGTGTGGAAAGAGGTTTGTTGGAGGTGGCATGAGGAGGGGCAGCGAGTGGTGGAATGAAGGGGTGAAAATGAAGGTGGAAGAGAAAAAGAGGGCTTTTGAGGAATGGCTGCAGTGTAAAAGTAGGGAGAAGTATGAAAGATATAGGGAGAAAAATGTGGAAACCAAGCGGAAGGTAGAAGAAGAGAAGAGGTTGGCAAATGTTAGGTGGGGACAGGATTTTAGTAGGTCATATGAGGAGAATAAAAAGAAGTTTTGGAAAGAAGTGAAGAGAGTAAGGAAGGGTGGATCGAGGATGGAAGAGACAGTGAAAGATGTGAATGGACAGATGTTAAGAGGGAACGATGCAAGGAAAAGATGGGCAGAATATTTTGAGTGCTTGCTGAATGTTGAGGAAGATAGAGAGGCAGCTATAGTGGCAGTGGGAGGGGTTCAAGGGCCAGTAATGGGAGATGAAAATGAGAGAGAGAGATTACAAGAGAGGAGGTGAAAAGGGCATTGTATGAAGCGAAAGCAGGTAAAGCACCTGGAATGGATGGTGTGAGAGCGGAGATGTTGAAAGAAGGGGGTGTGACTGCATTGGAATGGTTAGTGAGAGTGTTTAATATATGCTTTATGTTGTCATTGGTGCCAGTGGAATGGGTGATTGCCTGTATAGTGCCCCTATACAAAGGTAAGGGAGATATGTATGAATGCAGTAATTTTAGGGGTATAAGTTTGTTGAGTGTGGTAGGAAAAGTGTATGGTAGGATACTGGTTAATAGGATTAGGGATAAGACAGAATATGTGATCGCGGAATTGCAGAGTGGTTTTAGGAGAGGTAGAGGTTGCATAGATCAGATTTTTATAGTTAGGCAGTTATGTGAGAAATATTTAGCAAAGGGTAAGGATGTGCATATTGCATTTTTGGATCTGGAGAAAGCATATGATAGAGGTGATAGAGAGGCCATGTGGAATGTTTTAAGATTATATGGAATCAATGGTAAATTGTTGCATGCAGTGAAGAGTTTGTATGAGGGTAGTAGAGCTTGTGTTAGGGTAGGGAATGAAGTGAGTGTGGGACTGAGACAGGGATGTGTGATGTCACCATGGCTGTTCAATTTGTATATTGATGGAGTTGTAAGAGAGGTGAATGAGCGAGTGCATGGTCGAGGTTTGAGAATGGTAGATGGGGATGATAACGAGTGGGAGCTGAATCAGTTGCTGTTTGCAGATGATACTGTGGTGGTGGCAGATTCAGAGGAAATGCTGTGTCAGTTAGTGTCAGAATTTGGAATGGTGTGTGAGAGAAGGAAGTTGCGAGTGCATGTGGGAAAGAGTAAGGTTATGAGGTGTACAAGAAATGAGGATGGCGCTGGATTGAATGTTATGTTGAATGGAGAGACACTTGAGGAGGTTAATCAGTTTTAAGTATTTAGGCTCGGTTATAGCTGCAAATGGTGGAGTGGAAGCAGATGTGTGTCACAGAGTGAATGAAGGATGTAAAGTGTTGGGTGCATTGAAAGGAGTGATGAAGAATAGAGGGTTGGAAATGAATGTTAAGAAAGTTTTGTATGAGAAAGTGGTTGTGCCAACTGTGATGTATATATCAGAGTTATGGGGTATGAAAGTAAGTGAGAGACGGAAACTAAATGTGTTTGAGATGAAATGCCTGAGGAGTATGATTGGTGTATCTCGATTTGATAGGGTTAGGAATGAAGTGGTGAGAGCAAGAACGGGTGTGAGGAGAGAAATTGCAGCCAGAGTAGATATGAATGTTCTGAGATGATGTGGCCATGTGGAAAGGATGGATGATGAAAGGCTGCTGAAACAGGTGATGAATGCAAGAGTTGATGGGAGAAATGCTAGAGGGAGGCCTAGGTTTGGATGGATGGATGGAGTAAGGAGAGCCCTGAATGATAGGAGGATGGATGTGAGGGAAGCTAGCGAGCGTGCTAGGAATAGGAATGAGTGGCGAGCGATTGTGACGCAGCTCTGATGGGCATCTGCTGTTACCACGGGGCTGCATCTTACAGAGGTAGCCCTGTGATAGTGGCAGTAGGAGTTGGCAGTTGTGAAGCGACACAGGTTGTGGAAGAGCCGGGAGGATGGACTGTGGCACTCCAGCAGTGCCATCTGAATGGTTGCTAGCTCCCTCGTCATTGCCCATGGCAATGTAATCCCCCTATTTGTTTTCCTTTCTTGATGTCGGTTACCCCCAATTAAAGGGGGAAACAGCCAAGGTAAATAATAAAATATAATATTAATTCGTCGATTATCCGAACTAGTTGCTGGCTGTGAACAACAATTTTTTTCTCTCTTATTTTTTATTACTTTACAATTTCGTAAGGTATTCACGTGTTTATTTTGAAGTAATTAAGGCAATATAAACTATTTACGATGTATAATAACCATACTCAGAATGTAAGAGCGTGATAAAGTTCAAGGTCTGTTGAAAGTATTGATGATTTTGGTTTCAATGGAACAAAGAAGATGAATGATGTTTTGTTCTAAGAGGTGTTAAGCACGTGTCTATGTCGTCAAGGAAGATGAAAGGCAGGTAATTGTATTGCGTGTTGACGTTGTTTACTACTCTCAACCTAATAACTGAGTAGTATAGATGATGTTAGATTTGTGTGTGGTAGTACCATTGCTACTTTTTCTTTAGTATTTACTTGGTGGCAGGTCAAATGAAGGCAGATTTCTTTGTCCTGGTGTCGCATAAAAGACTTCATATATGATCTTAAAAAAAAAAAAATCAAACCTGTATTCATTCAGTTTGGCAAGTCATTTACTCGTTCCTTCACTCACTCATACAAATAACCGACGTTTACATTTGCTTTCTCCCGTAATCATACTTTTGTTTTCTATCTTTGGCAAGACTATCAGGATTTCTTGGAATTTGTGGCAAGATTCCAAAATGAAGCATCATCTGGGTATGCCTCTGCTGAATAAAGAATGAAATAGGATTTCTTGGAATTTATGGCAAGATTCCAAAATGAAGCATCACCTGGGTATGCCTCTGCTGAATAAAGAATGAGATATCAACCTTAGAAAGCATTAAAGGATGCGATGCCTAATAGATGCAGCTTATATCGGCTTTATTGTTATTTTTACTTTATACTGTATTCATACATTTAATTAATTTTTATTTACATATATTAGAATTTTAACATGAATAAAAGATTAATAAAATTACTATATATAAACTTAGTTTAATTCATGTCTACTTTGGATATATTACAAAGCAGATATAAAATAAGATTTTAAAAAATCATTGAAGAATGCCAAGATCTATTGAGGCACAGAAGCATTTATACCTAATGAAACCAAAAAAATCCATCTAGAATGGATGGATAGTCTAAAATTCTGTATATTGTGACCATTGTCCGGAGATATTGAACAACCGTGGTGGTGTCAAACTTCATGATGTTGGTGTATTCAATTAGGAGTTCATTGTCAGCTTTCTCTTTACGCAAGTGGCCTACACGTTGATACATAGTTGGATGTATAGTGGTGACTTGAAGCTCACAGGCTCCGTGCCAGCCCTCTGTCGTGTTAATGTTGGCAAGGTAAGTTTTGTAAAACTCGACAACAGAAATTCAACTTACATTGCAATTAATCATTCAATGATCATTTGCAATAGTTACAGTAAACAGTAGGGGGTCCCAGTTTTAAGTTGTTTCGAGGTTACATCAGAGACCAGTAAATAATTAATAAGTCAGTTTTTCAACATTACAGTCATCCAGATGCAAACCAACCACAGTAGTAAAGGTAAGTAATAGTGTAATTTAACTATTTATCTGTATTAGATTAAGAGCTGATATGTCTATGTTTTAGAGTAAGTGTATTTATTTTTAGCATTGGGGGACCTAGGTTCAAATTTTACGGTGTACTGTATTCTGACTTAAGTCAAAAGCCGACTTAAGTCAGCTGTCTGGAACGGAACCCTGACATAAAGTGGAGACCCCCTGTATATTGAAATCATTGACAAAGTGACCTTATCAGCATTGTGGAATGTCTTTTAGGCATAATGTATGGTATTCAAGGTGTCTGTAGGCAAACTCTGTTGGCAAATTGTCTGGACATGGAGAGCATCATTTGGTGTCTTAGGCTTGCAAGACAACAACACCATTTAATCCTTTTTCAATAAGAACAGGTTGGTACTGATACGTTTTATCTGAAATAACCACTTACTATATACAGTATTTGTAAATTGAATACAAGTTTTTATTGTAATTTCAGAAGTGATATTGTCTAGTTTTAAGTATTAGTTTTAGATCTTATTGTAAATTATGTTTATTGCCATTAAAGAAAATTGAAGGTCTTCCCTCACTTAATGATCATTGAAGATGCTTTCATAAGGCTGGTTAAGTCTGTAATGAGGATTGTAGGCTACCTACCTATTGTAATTGCTTATCCAGATCGAATTGTAATGTTCTACTGTCAAATGAGGTATTAATATCTTTCTTTATATAGCAATTCTCTTAAAGATAAATACATTATTTATAGATGTAATATTTTCTTATAAAAAGATAGAGTATATTATTTTATTTGCTTATGTAGCAGCAACATGACAGACTTCATTTCCTAAATGTAAAACATATTTTGGTCAATACAGAATCATGTGGAGAATTATAGTTGCCATCCATACCATGACAGACGTCTGCGAGGGAACTGTAAACTTCACACTCCATCTACTGTAAAACAGATAATCCTGAAACCAGGCTCAGAAGATTAGCATTGGCAACAGCAAGATCTTGTACGGTATAGTTTATGAGGCATATGTAAGTGTGATTATGAACGAAATTTTAAGATTATTGAGATGGAAGATTAGTTGTGTGCCTTGTTATCGGTGGAAGATTAGTTTCCTTGCTAACTTTTAGTTTTATCCTTTACTTGAGCTTCCTTGTTGATCCAGGTTGTAAATTGCAATATGTATGAAAAAATGTAATAGTAATTATTGTATGACAAGAATTGCCAGTCACCTCCCATTTAGTCATATTCCAGCTTAGTTTTTACGCACAGACACTCCTCTACGTACAAACGAGTTAGGTTCCAAAAGTCCATTGGTAAGTTGTGTTTAGGTAAAAAAAAAAATACTGTACAGTACTGTGTAGAGATTTGTAGCTTGCGGATTGGTCGGTGCAGCGACTGCTTTTTCCCATCTACCTCCAGACTCTGGAACTCTCTTCCTCCTTCTGTCTTTACTAATTCATATAACCTATATTCCTTAAAAAAGCGGATCTATTGTCATCTCAGAGCCTAATCCTGACATATCTCTAGGAACTTAAATGATTTTAACATATTTTAAAAGCTCTCTGAATCATACGTAAGACAGGCTGCATCCGAGGCAGTTGCTTTAATACGCATTCCATTATTATTTCAAATAACATCTTTGCCATTGCTCTTATCAGACAATGAAATTTGTTCCCAAACAGATCCTTGTAAACTATATCTTTAATAACGCACACCGTCTCCATGTCCGGAGTGATCTTGCGTTGTCTGGGCTGGTCTTGAAAGTAGCACATGTAGTGTTTGATCTGCCCGAGAATGGTTAAAGCCCAGGTATGATGACATTAACTCTCTTGATGTGGTATGCACCTTAAGCTGAAAATGTCCATTACTTCCATTTATTCCTCTGGGAAATCTTGGGTAAGCTCAGGTATTAGTTGGGGCAAAGTTCGAGTTTCTTAATTGTGTAACTTTTTTCTTATTGCAGAAATTGATCTACAAGAGTATTTATCATTAAATTACTGTTTGTTGTGACCGTAGTTGTTC
>JAXCGZ010014394.1:22500-24363 GCA_037179515.1 Halocaridina rubra | reverse complement strand
TATATATATATATATATATATATATATATATATATATATATATATATGTATATGTATATATATATATATATATATATATATATATATATATATATATATATATATATATATATATATATATATATATAAATGTATATATATATATATATATATATATATATATATATATATATATATATATATATATTATATAGGAGGGAAAACCTATTAAAGAAAACAACGAAAATATATTTGAAGTACTTTATTAATTTCGTGACCTTATCTGGTCATCTTCTCTACTTTGAGAAGGTGACCAGATAAGGTCACAAAATTAATGAAGTACTTCAAATATTTTTCCGTTATTTTCTTTAATTGGCTTTTCCCTACCATTTTAGACTATATGGCAACATTTATCAGTGTTAATATATATATATATATATATATATATATATATATATATATATATATATATATATATATATATATATATATACATATATATAAATATATATATATATATATATATATATATATATATATATATATATATATATATATATATATATTAGTGTGACACCGGGACAATTAAAAAACTGCCCCATCAATAAAGGCCCGGGCATGAAGAAAACAATGAGACGAAGGAAAAGAAGAAGCTTACGGACAAGGCAGAGATGAGGTAATGATACACAATAATAATGATAATAATAATAATAATAATAATAATAATAATAATAATAATAATAATAATAATAATAATAATAATAATAATAATAATAATAATAATAATAATTATAATAGTAATATACATTTATTTACATTATACAATGGGTATTCTGTTACTAATCTAGGAGTACACTTATAAGTAAAGGTCAAGGTAAAGGTTGCCGGGTTTTAGTTCCGATATCCATCCTCAGAACGTCAGCCGGGGCAAGCCCCAACCCCCCACTGTGGTGCCCAGCCACAGCAGTAACCTGCCATTAAACAGATTAAACTCTCTGTCTTGGAAGGGAACCGATCTCTCGACCTCATGAATGCGAAGCCAACGAGTTACCACTGTACTAGCCAGAGGCTAGGACAGACTGAATGAATAGTCAAAGTACTGAAGACCTAGAGATATGGCAGGATTAGGCCCAGAAATGACGATAGATCCGCTTTTTGAATGAAGGTAGGTTATAAGAATTTGGAAAGACAGAAGCAGAAGGAAGAAGAGAGTTCCAGAGTCTGGAGGCAGATGGGAAGAAGCAGTCACTGCATCAACCAATCCGTGAGCTACAAATCTCCACACAGTACTTGTGAGACAAGGCCGCTTGGCATGTGTTACGCAGCCAAGGCAATGGGGGGGGGATGCAACACGCCAACTTATCAGAGCAGAGATGGAATTAGTAGCGACAGAAAAGAGAAAGGGATGATTCCTTATGGCGAAGAGACAGAGAATCCAGATTAGAATCCAGATTCGACCCTATCAAGGAGATAAGTATATGAAAAGCACTTCAAATGTGCTGGCAGTATTCTAAGCAGGGACGGATAAAACCTTAATAGATTTTAAGTAACTGTAAAGAGTTAAAGTAAAAATGAAAACAAAACAGAATCCCCAACTTTTTGGAAGCAGATTTAGAAATTTGGATTATGTGAGTCCTCCAAGACAAGTTAGAGGCTATGGATTCCTAATATGTTGATAGAATTAATAGGATGAATTTCGTTAGTTTCGAAGACAATAGGGCTATCAGGAGGAGAAGGAGATAGAAAGATAGCCAAAAACTGTCTTGGAGGCATTAAATTTAACAAAATTATGGGCGCACCACTCAGATACCTTCTGGAAATCGGAGTTTAGAGTATAAAAGAAGAATGATATGAGATTGATTACGAGTAGCAGATGAAGGTTGT
>JAXCGZ010014394.1:12500-17500 GCA_037179515.1 Halocaridina rubra | reverse complement strand
ACTGGTCTATAGTTCAGAGCCGTATCCCTCCTTCCCTTTTTGAAGATAGGTATCACATTTGCTTGTTTCCAGCATCTTGGAATCTCCCCCGACTCCAGTGACTCCTTAAATATGATACTTAGTGCCACTGATATTGTGTTTGCGCATTTTTTAAGCACATGAGGGGATATGTCATCGGGACCTGTAGTTTTATGAACATCTAAATCCATCAGCGCTTTGCATACCTCTGTGGCTGTAAGGTTGATGTTCTCTAATACCGGCCCTTGAGCTTCTATCACTGCAATCTAAGGGGGTGGGGTATTTTCTACTATAAATACTGACTGAAACTCCTTGTTCAATTCTTTGCAGATCTCTTCATCCGTCTCAATGATGCTTCCATCCGCTCTCTTTAGCCTTAAAACCTGTTCTTTTACCTTCAGTTTTCCTCTGATAAAGCTGTGGAAAAGCTTGGGATTTTCTTTAGCCTTCCTGGTGATGTCCCTCTCATAGTCTCTCTCTGCCTCTCTCCTTTTACTTAGGTAGTCATTTCTTGCTCTTTTTTGGGTTTGCCAGGCATTTATGTTTTTTCTCCTCCTATACTTTTTCCAGCATTTGTCTCTCCACTCCTTAGCTCTTTTACACCCATTATCGAACCATTTCTCTCTGGCATGAATTACACCTACTTTGGTGACAGGTATGCAGCAATCTACTATCTTCCCATATTTCTCACAAAAGATGTCATACATTTCTTGTACAGATTTGTTGTAAAATAAGGTTCTCCAGTCAATAACTGCAAAAGGCTCATTCATTTTGATGTAATCTCCTTTCTGATAGTTCCTCCTCATGTCCTCCGTGCCTCTACTCTCAGGAAGAATATCTTCAATGATATACTCCATCAACAACACACAGTGGTCACTCTTTCCAATTGGTGGTTCATACTCAATTTTTTCAATATCCAACACATTATCTGTGAACACTAGATCAAGTAGTGATGGCTCATCCCCACCCCTGGCCCTTGTTGGTTCCATTACATGTTGGTGTAGGAAATTCCCTTGTACGCAATCTAGGAATCTTGCCCCGAATGAGTCCTCACCACTGTGTGGGTCAAGATTTATCCAATCTATCTCTTTATGATTAAAGTCTCCCATAATCAAAATCCTACATTTTTATTCCGTGCCATGTTAACAACTGAGTTTATGACTTCAATAGTACCTATATGACTTTCCTCATAAACTTCAAGCCTATTTTGGTTCCTTGGTGGGTTGTATACAACAGTTATTATAATGCTCTCTGATCCAGTATTTATGCGAGCAACAAGAAATTCCTTGAACTCACTTTCTATAGCCAAGTTTATTTCTTCGACTTGAATCCTTTCACTTATGAGCAGTGCTATCCCTCCACCAGTCCTCTCAGATCTTTCAACCCTTAGTATTCTGAAACCCTTAGGAAAAACTGTGACACTGTTTATGTCCTCACTCAACTTAGTCTCTGTAATTGCTACTATATCTGCCTTACTGTTGTGAATCCTATCTTTTAATTCTACTGCCTTACCAGCTAATCCATCAGCATTTGTGTATAACAATCTTAATGAGGCCCCATCCCCTGATCTTCTGTCATTATCTTCTTTATCTCCCCTTTGTCTGGAAGAACTCTGTAACGAAAATTTTTCTTCTCTTCTTCATTTCTTTCATCATTTAACCTTCTTGCCTCTTGCAACAAGTTTTTGATCTTTCCCATCTCTTCCTGTGTTCTGTATTGTCTAATGAACACTTCTTTGAATTCTTGAAGGTCTTTTAGACTTTTTTTTCTCAACAATATTTTCCTACATGTTTCCCCTCTCTCAAAGGTTACTTTTGTTGGTCTCGGCTTTCCTTCCCTCGAATATTTACCTAGTTGGTGTGTGTGTGTGATTACCTAATTGTGTTTACGGGAAAGAGCCCTAAGCTCGTATCTTCCCGTCTCCTGATCGGTTCCATTTTAGACTTAGTGATACTTATCATACCTGTCCTTAAAACTATGGATTGAGATAGCATTAACTACCTCCTCGCTTAGCCAATTCCAATCATCAACTACTCTTACACTGAAAAAGTATTTCCTTACATCCTGCAAAGAAGTTTTCTTCCGAAGCTTCAAACTATGACCTCTAGTTCTAGAGCCAGCCATATAAAAATATCGATCCCTATCCACTCTATCATAACCATGAAGGAATTTAAAGACTGTCACCATATCCCCCCTCACTCTTCTAGCTTCGAGTGATGGTAAGTCTAATTCCCTCAGCCTCTCATCATAACTGAGATTCCGTATTTCTGACACCAGGTTCGTGGCATGTCTTTGAACTTTTTCAAGCTTAGCTATGTGCTTTTTCAAGTGTGGATTCCAAAAGGGGGCTGCATATTCGAGTTTTGGCCTCACATAGGTTACATAAATATAGTTGAACATTTCCTTGTCAATGTGCCTGAAGGCTACCCTTACATTTGATAAGAATGCATATGCTGCCCTTACTATGCCATTTATATGTATTTCTGGAGACAAATCTGCCAGTATGTTTACTCCTAGATCTCTCTCATTTTCTGTCTCTTGAAGTTGTACTCCAGCCACCGAGTAGTCAAGCTTGGGCCTTCTTGCACTTGTACCCATTCTCATTACCTTACATTTTGAAGTATTGCATTTCATTAGCCACTTTTCTGACCACTCATGCAGATTATTTAGATCCTCCTGAAGTTCTCTACCATTGTTCTCGTTTTTTACTTTCTTCACAATCTTTGCATCATCTGCAAACATATTCATGAATGAATTTACAGACTCTGGTAGGTCATTTACATATACAAGGAAGAAAAGTGGCCCTAAAACTGAACCCTGTGGAACTCCACTACTAACTCTTCTCCATTCAGACACTGAGTGTCTTACTCTAACCCTCTGTTCCCTTCCTTCTAAGTAAGTTTTTATCCATTCCAAAACATTTCCACCTATTCTAGCCATTGATTGCAGCTTCCTAATAAGTCTCCCATGTGGAACAGTGTCAAACGCTTTCTGGAAGTCTAGGAATATGCAATCTGCCCAGCCCTCTCTTTCCTGTAAGATTTGGCTTACCTCATCATAAAATTCTAATAAGTTTGTTACTATTGATCTACCTTCTCTGAAGCCATGTTGCCTCTCTGACAAAAAGTTGAAGGATTCCAAGTGAAGAGAGATATGTTTCCTTAGTAGTTTCTCCATAACTTTGCAAACTATGCTGGTCAAGGAAACTGGTCTATAGTTCAGAGCCGTATCCCTCCTTCCCTTTTTGAAGATAGGTATCACATTTGCTTGTTTCCAGCATCTTGGAATCTCCCCCGACTCCAGTGACTCCTTAAATATGATACTTAGTGCCACTGATATTGTGTTTGCGCATTTTTTAAGCACATGAGGGGATATGTCATCAGGACCTGTAGCTTTATGAACATCTAAATCCATCAGCGCTTTGCATACCTCTGTGGCTGTAAGGTTGATGTTCTCTAATACCGGCCCTTGAGCTTCTATCACTGCAATCTGAGGGGGTGGGGTATTTTCTACTGTAAATACTGACTGAAACTCCTTGTTCAAATCTTTGCAGATCTCTTCATCCTTCTCAGTGATGCTTCCATCCGCTCTCTTTAGCCTTAAAACCTGTTCTTTTACCTTCAGTTTTCCTCTGATAAAGCTGTGGAAAAGCTTGGGATTTTCTTTAGCCTTCCTGGTGATGTCCCTCTCATAGTCTCTCTCTGCCTCTATTCTGGTTCCTTGGTGGGTTATATACAACTGTTGTTATAATGCTCTCTGTGTATGTGTGTGTGTGTGTGTGTGTGTGTGTGTGTGTTTGTGTGGGTATATACATGCATACAAACACAGACACACACACACAGAGGATGTAGCCTCATTAAGATATACACAAATGTTGATGGGGTAGCTGGTAATGCAGTATAATTAAAGTATAGGATGCGCAGCAGTAAGGCAGATATAGTAGCGATTACAGAGACTAATTTAAATGAGGACATAAACAGTGTCACAGGTTGTCCTAAAGGTTTCAGAATATTAAGGATTGAAAGATCTGAGAGGACTGGTGGAGGGATTGCACTTCTCATAAGTGAAAGTTTTCAGGTTGGAGAAATAAACTTTGCTGTAGAAAGTAAGTTAAAGAAATTTCTTGTTGCTCGCTTTAATACTGGGTCAGAGAGCATTATAACAACAGTTGTATATAACCCACCAAGGAACCAGAATAGGCTAGAAGTTTATGAGGAAAGTCATATAGGTACTATTGAAGTTGTAAACTCAGTTGTTAACATTGCTTGGGATGAAAATGTTGTATTTTGATTTTGAAGATTTTAATCATAAAGAGGTAGATTGGATAAATCTTGACCCACACACTGGGGAGGACTCATTGGGTACAAGATTCTTAGATTGAGTACAAGGGATTTTCCTACACCAACATGTACTGGAACCAATGAGAGCCATTGGTGGTAATGAGCCATTGCTGCTTGATCTAGAAGACAACGTATTGGATAATGATAAACTTGAGTATAAACAACCAAATGAAATGAGTGACCTCTGTGTGTTGTTGATGGAGTATATAATAGAAGATTATATCACCAGGAAGGCTAAAGAAAATCCTAAGCTTTTCTACAGCATTTTCAGATGAAAACTGATGGTCAAAGAACAGGTTTTAAAGCTAAAGAGACCAGATGGAAGCATCACTGAGACGGATGAAGAGGTCTGCGAAACATTGAACAAGGAGTTTCAGTCAGTATTTACAGTAGAAAATACCCCACCCCCTCAGATTGCAGAGATAGGAGCTCATGGGCTGGTATTAAAGAACATCATCTTTTCAGCCACAGAGATTTGCAAAGCACTGATTGAGTTAGATGCCCATAAATCTACAGGTTCTGATGATATATCCCCTTATGTACTTAAGAAATGCGTTAAATCAATATCAGTGGCACTATGTATCATATTCAAAGAGTCGCTGGAATCAAGGGAGATTCCAAGATACTGGAAACAAGCAAACG
>JAXCGZ010014394.1:0-7500 GCA_037179515.1 Halocaridina rubra | reverse complement strand
GGCTGGGCAGATTGCATATTCCTAGACTTCCAGAAAGCGTTTGACACTGTTCCACATGGGAGACTTATTAGGAAGCTGCAATCAATGGCTAGAATAGGTGGAAATGTCTTGGAATGGATAAAAACTTACTTAGAAGGAAGGGAACAGAGGGTTAGAGTAAGACACTCAGTGTCTGAATGGAGAAGAGTTAGTAGTGGAGTTCCACAGGGTTCAGTTTTAGGGCCACTTTTGTTCCTTGTATATGTAAATGACCTACCAGAGTCTGTAAATTCATTCATGAATATGTTTGCAGATGATGCAAAGATTGTGAAGAAAGTAAAAAACGAGAACAATGGTAGAGAACTTCAGGAGGATCTAAATAATCTACATGAGTGGTCAGAAAAGTGGCTAATGAAATTCAATACTTCAAAATGTAAGGTAATGAGAATGGGTACAAGTGCAAGAAGGCCCAAGCTTGACTACTCGGTGGCTGGAGTACAACTTCAAGAGACAGAAAATGAGAGAGATCTAGGAGTAAACATACTGGCAGATTTGTCTCCAGAAATACATATAAATGGCGTAGTAAGGGCAGCATATGCATTCTTATCAAATGTAAGGGTAGCCTTCAGGCACATGGACAAGGAAATGTTCAGAAATATTTATGTAACCTATGTGAGGCCAAAACTCGAATATGCAGCCCCCTTTTGGAATCCGCACTTGAAAAAGCACATAGCTAAGCTTGAAAAAGTTCAAAGACATGCCACGAAAATGGTGCCAGAAATACGCAATCTCGGTTATGATGAGAGGCTGAGGGAATTAGACTTGCCATCACTCGAAGCTAGAAGAGTAAGGGGGGATATGGTGACAGTCTTTAAATTCCTTCATGGTTATGATAGAGTGGATAGGGATCGATATTTCGATATGGCTGGCTCTAGAACTAGAGGTCATAGTTTGAAGCTTCGGAAGAAAACTTGTTTGCAGGATGTAAGGAAATACTTTTTCAGTGTAAGAGTAGTTGATAATTGGAATTGGCTAAGCGAGGAGGTAGTTAATGCTATCTCAATCCATAGTTTTAAGGACAGGTATGATAAGTATCACTAAGTCTAAAAATGGAACCGATCAGGAGACGGGAAGATACGAGCTTTGGGCTCTTTCCCGTAAACACAATTAGGTAATCACAATTAGGTAATCACACACACACACACACTTAGATGATACAGAACACAGGAAGAGATGGGAAAGATCAAAAACTTGTTGCAAGAGGCAAGAATGTTAAATGATGAAAGAAATGAAGAAGAGAAGAAAAATTTTCGTTACAGAGTTCTTCCAGACAAAGGGGAGATAAAGAAGATAATGACAGAAGATCAGGGGATGGGGCCTCATTAAGATTGTTATACACAAATGCTGATGGATTAGCTGGTAAGGCAGTAGAATTAAAAGATAGGATTCACAACAGTAAGGCAGATATAGTAGCAATTACAGAGACTAAGTTGAGTGAGGACATAAACAGTGTCACAGTTTTTCCTAAGGGCTTCAGAATACTAAGGGTTGAAAGATGTGAGAGGACTGGTGGAGGGATAGCACTGCTCATAAGTGAGAGGATTCAAGTTGAAGAAATAAACTTGGCTATAGAAAGTGAGTTCAGGGAATTTCTTGTTGCTCGCATAAATACTGACTCAGAGAGCATTATAATAACTGTTGTATACAACCCACCAAGGAACCAAAATAGGCTTGAAATTTATGAGGAAAGTCATATAGGTACTATTGAAGTCATAAACTCAGTTGTTAACATGGCACGGGAGAAAAAATGTAGGATTTTGATTATGGGAGACTTTAATCATAAAGAGATAGATTGGATAAATCTTGACCCACACAGTGGTGAGGACTCATTTGGGGCAAGATTCCTAGATTGCGTACAAGGGAATTTCCTACACCAACATGTAATGGAACCAACAAGAGCCAGGGGTGGGGATGAGCCATCACTACTTGATCTAGTGTTCACAGATAATGTGTTGGATATTGAAAATATTGAGTATGAACCACCAATTGGAAAGAGTGACCACTGTGTGTTGTTGATGGAGTATATCATTGAAGATATTCTTCCTGAGAGTAGAGGCACGGAGGACATGAGGAGGAACTATCGGAAAGGAGATTACATCAATATGAATGAGCTTTTTGCAGTTATTGACTGGAGAACCTTATTTTACAACAAATCTGTACAAGAAATGTATGACATCTTTTGTGAGAAATATGGGATGATAGTAGATTGCTGCATACCTGTCACCAAAGTAGGTGTAATTCATGCCAGAGAGAAATGGTTCGATAATGGGTGTAAAAGAGCTAAGGAGTGGAGAGACAAATGCTGGAAAAGGTATAGGAGGAGAAAAAACATAAATGCCTGGCAAACCTACAAAAGAGCAAGAAATGACTACCTAAGTAAAAGGAGAGAGGCAGAGAGAGACTATGAGAGGGACATCACCAGGAAGGCTAAAGAAAATCCCAAGTTTTTCCACAGCTTTATCAGAGGAAAACTGAAGGTAAAAGAACAGGTTTTAAGGCTAAAGAGAGCGGATGGAAGCATCACTGAGATGGACGAAGAGATCTGCAAAGAATTGAACAAGGAGTTTCAGTCAGTGTTCACAGTAGAAATTACCCCACCCCCTCAGATTGCAGTGATAGAAGCTCAAGGGCCGGTATTAGAGAACATCAACCTTACAGCCACAGAGGTATGCAAAGCGCTGATGGATTTAGATGTTCATAAAGCTACAGGTCCTGATGACATATCCCCTCATGTGCTTAAAAAATGGGCAAACACAATATCAGTGGCACTAAGTATCATATTTAAGGAGTCACTGGAGTCGGGGGAGATTCCAAGATGCTGGAAACAAGCAAATGTGATACCTATCTTCAAAAAGGGAAGGAGGGATACGGCTCTGAACTATAGACCAGTTTCCTTGACCAGCATAGTTTGCAAAGTTATGGAGAAACTACTAAGGAAACATATCTCTCTTCACTTGGAATCCTTCAACTTTTTGTCAGTGAGGCAACATGGCTTCAGAGAAGGTAGATCAACAGTAACAAACTTATTAGAATTTTATGATGAGGTAAGCCAAATCTTACAGGAAAGAGAGGGCTGGGCAGATTGCATATTCCTAGACTTCCAGAAAGCTTTTGACACTGTTCCACATGGGAGACTTATTAGGAAGCTGCAATCAATGGCTAGAATAGGTGGAAATGTCTTGGAATGGATAAAAACTTACTTAGAAGGAAGGGAACAGAGGGTTAGAGTAAGACACTCAGTGTCTGAATGGAGAAGAGTTAGTAGTGGAGTTCCACAGGGTTCAGTCTTAGGGCCACTTTTGTTCCTTGTATATGTAAATGACCTACCAGAGTCTGTAAATTCATTCATGAATATGTTTGCAGATGATGCAAAGATTGTGAAGAAAGTAAAAAACGAGAACAATGGTAGAGAACTTCAGGAGGATCTAAATAATCTGCATGAGTGGTCAGAAAAGTGGCTAATGAAATTCAATACCTCAAAATGTAAGGTAATGAGAATGGGTACAAGTGCAAGAAGGCCCAAGCTTGACTACTCGGTGGCTGGAGTACAACTTCAAGAGACAGAAAATGAGAGAGATCTAGGAGTAAACATACTGGCAGATTTGTCTCCAGAAATACATATAAATGGCGTAGTAAGGGCAGCATATGCATTCTTATCAAATGTAAGGGTAGCCTTCAGGCACATGGACAAGGAAATGTTCAGAAATATTTATGTAACCTATGTGAGGCCAAAACTCGAATATGCAGCCCCCTTTTGGAATCCGCACTTGAAAAAGCACATAGCTAAGCTTGAAAAAGTTCAAAGACATGCCACGAAACTGGTGCCAGAAATACGCAATCTCGGTTATGATGAGAGGCTGAGGGAATTAGAGTTGCCATCACTCGAAGCTAGAAGAGTAAGGGGGGATATGGTGACAGACTTTAAATTCCTTCATGGTTATGATAGAGTGGATAGGGATCGATATTTTGATATGGCTGGCTCTAGAACTAGAGGTCATAGTTTGAAGCTTCGTAAGAAAACTTCTTTGCAGGATGTAAGGAAATACTTTTTCAGTGTAAGAGTAGTTGATAATTGGAATTGGCTAAGCGAGGAGGTAGTTAATGCTATCTCAATCCATAGTTTTAAGGACAGGTACGATAAGTATCACTAAGTCTAAAATGGAACCGATCAGGAGACGGGAAGATACGAGCTTTGGGCTCTTTCCCGTAAACACAATTAGGTAATCACAATTAGGTAATCACACACATATGGTGACAGTCTTTAAATTCCTTCATGGTAATGATAGAGTGGATAGGGATCGATATTTTGATATGGCTGGCTCTAGAACTAGAGGTCATAGTTTGAAGCTTCGTAAGAAAACTTCTTTGCAGGATGTAAGGAAATACTTTTTCAGTGTAAGAGTAGTTGATAATTGGAATTCGCTAAGCGAGGAGGTAGTTAATGCTATCTCAATCCATAGTTTTAAGGACAGGTATGATAAGTATCACTAAGTCTAAAATGGAACAGATGAGGAGACGGGAAGATACGAGCTTTGGGCTCTTTCCCGTAAACACAATTAGGTAATCACAATTAGGTAATCTCACACAGTCTTTAAATTCCTTCATGGTTATGATAGAGTGGATAGGGATCGATATTTTGATATGGCTGGCTCTAGAACTAGAGGTCATAGTTTGAAGCTTCGTAAGAAAACTTCTTCACAGGATGTAAGGAAATACTTTTTCAGTTTAAGAGTAGTTGATAATTGGAATTCGCTAAACTAGGAGGTAGTTAATGCTATCTCAATCCATAGTTTTAAGGACAGGTATGATAAGTATCAGTAAGTATAAAATGGAACCGATGAGGAGACGGGAAGATATGAGCTTTGGGTTTTTTCCCGTAAACAAAATTAGGTAATCACAATTACGTAATCACACACAATGGCTAGAATAGGTGGAAATGTTTTATAATGGATAATAACTTACTTAGAAGGAAGGGAACAGAGGGTTAGAGTAAGACACTCAGTGTCTGAATGGAGAAGAGTTAGTAGTGGAGTTCCACAGGGTTCAGTTTTAGGGCCACTTTTGTTCCTTGTATATGTAAATGACCTACCAGAGTCTGTAAATTCATTCATGAATATGTTTGCAGATGATGCAAAGATTGTGAAGAAAGTAAAAAACGAGAACAATGGTAGAGAACTTCAGGAGGATCTAAATAATCTGCATGAGTGGTCAGAAAAGTGGCTAATGAAATTCAATACTTCAAAATGTAAGGTAATGAGAATGGGTACAAGTGCAAGAAGGCCCAAGCTTGACTACTCGGTGGCTGGAGTACAACTTCAAGAGACAGAAAATGAGAGAGATCTAGGAGTAAACATACTGGCAGATTTGTCTCCAGAAATACATATAAATGGCGTAGTAAGGGCAGCATATGCATTCTTATCAAATGTAAGGGTAGCCTTCAGGCACATGGACAAGGAAATGTTCAGAAATATTTATGCAACCTATGTGAGGCCAAAACTCGAATATGCAGCCCCTTTTGGAATCCGCATTTGAAAAAGCACATAGCTAAGCTTGAAAAAGTTCAAAGATATGCCACGAAACTGGTGCCAGAAATACGCAATCTCAGTTATGATGAGAGGCTGAGGGAATTAGACTTACCATCACTCGAAGCTAGAAGAGTGAGGGGGGATATGGTGACAGTCTTTAAATTATTTCATGGTTATGATAGAGTGGATAGGGATCGATATTTTGATATGGCTGGCTCTAGAACTAGAGGTCATAGTTTGAAGCTTCGTAAGAAATCTTCTTCGCAGGATGTAAGGAAATACTTTTTCAGTGTAAGAGTAGTTGATAATTGGAATTCGCTAAGTGAGGAGGTAGTTAATGCTATCTCAATCCATAGTTTTAAGGACAGGTATGATAAGTATCACTAAGTCTAAAATGGAACCGATGAGGAGACGGGAAGATTCGAGCTTTGGGCTCTTTCCCGTAAACACAATTAGGTAATCACAATTAGGTAATCACATACACAGGACATGAGGAGGAACTATCGGAAAGGAGATTACATCAAAATGAATGAGCTTTTTGCAGTTATTGACTGGAGAACCTTATTTTACAACAAATCTGTACAAGATATGTATGACCTCTTTTGTGAGAAATATGGGAAGATAGTAGATTGCTGCATACCTGTCACCAAAGTAGGTGTAATTCATGCCAGAGAGAAATGGTTCGATAATGGGTGTAAAAAAGCTAAGGAGTGTAGAGACAAATGCTGGAAAAGTTATAGGAGGAGAAAAAACATAAATGCCTGGCAAACCCACAAAAGAGCAAGAAATGACTACCTAAGTAAAAGGAGAGAGGCAGAGAGAGACTATGAGAGGGACATCACCAGGAAGGCTAAAGAAAATCCCAAGCTTTTCCACAGCTTTATCAGAGGAAAACTGAAGATAAAAGAACAGGTTTTAAGGCTAAAGAGAGCGGATGGCAGCATCACTGAGACAGATGAAGAGATCTGCAAAGAATTGAACAAGGAGTTTCAGTCAGTATTTACAGTAGAAAATACCCCACCCCCTCAAATTGCAGTGATAGAAGCTCAAGGGCCGGTATTAGAGAACATCAACCTTACAGCCACAGAGGTATGCAAAGCGCTGATGGATTTAGATGTTCATAAAGCTACAGGTCCCGATGACATATCCCCTCATATGCTTAAAAAATGCGCAAACACAATATCAGTGGCACTAAGTATCATATTTAAGGTTCACTGGAGTCAGGGGAGATTCCAAGATGCTGGAAACAAGCAAATGTGATACCTATCTTCAAAAAGGGAAGGAGGGATACGGCTCTGAACTATAGACCAGTTTCCTTGACCAGCATAGTTTGCAAAGTTATGGAGAAACTACTAAGGAAACATATCTCTCTTCACTTGGAATCCTTCAACTTTTTGTCAGTGAGGCAACATGGCTTCAGAGAAGGTAGATAAACAGTAACAAACTTATTAGAATTTTATGATGAGGTAAGCCAAATCTTACAGGAAAGAGAGGGCTGGGCAGATTGCATATTCCTAGACTTCCAGAAAGCGTTTGACACTGTTCCACATGGGAGACTTATTAGGAATCTGCAATCAATGGCTAGAATAGGTGGAAATGTTTTGGAATAGATAAAAACTTACTTAGAAGGAAGGGAACAGAGGGTTAGAGTAAGACACTCAGTGTCTGAATGGAGAAGAGTTAGTAGTGGAGTTCCACAGGGTTCAGTTTTAGGGCCACTTTTGTTCCTTGTATATGTAAATGACCTACCAGAGTCTGTAAATTCATTCATGAATATGTTTGCAGATGATGCAAAGATTGTGAAGAAAGTAAAAAACGAGAACAATGGTAGAGAACTTCAGGAGGATCTAAATAATCTGCATGAGTGGTCAGAAAAGTGGGTAATGAAATTCAATACTTCAAAATGTAAGGTAATGAGAATGGGGACAAGTGCAAG
>JAXCGZ010014393.1:22500-24408 GCA_037179515.1 Halocaridina rubra | reverse complement strand
AATTCCAAGTAAATTATATGCGGAGCAGGATAAAGGAGCAGGAAATGCGAACAAGAAAATTGGAAAAGGCTAATTAGAAACAGCGACCCCATATAAAAATGTGTTAAAGCTGAAGACAAAGAAGACAAAAAAAAAGTCCAAGCAAGAAAGATTAAATTTAAGGGTGAGGAAAAGGCTTTTGTGGCCTATTCACGTGCAGTGGGAAGTGTTTCTGAATTTAGTGAGGTTGGATAACGGAAAGAGGTTGGTAAGTGCTTAAAAAGTTACATTCATTGAAAAATTTAGATTAAGTGATGTAAATGTGTGTGTGTGTGTGTGTGTGTGTGTGTGTGTGTGTGTGTGTGTGTGTGTGTGTGTGCGTGTGTGTGCGTGTGTGTGAATACCTAATTGTGATTACCTAATTGTGTTTACGGGAAAGAGCCCAAAGCTCGCATCTTCCCGTCTCCTCATCGGTTCCATTTTATACTAAGTGATACTTATCATACCTGTCCTTAAAACTATGGATTGAGATAGCATTAACTACCTCCTCGCTTAGCCAATTCCAATTATCAACTACTCTTACACTGAAAAAGTATTTCCTTACATCCTGCAAAGAAGTTTTCTTACCAAGCTTCAAACTATGACCTCTAGTTCTAGAGCCAGCCATATCAAAATATCGATCCCTATCCACTCTATCATAACCATGAAGGAATTTAAAGACTGTCACCATATCCCCCCTCACTCTTCTAGCTTCGAGTGATGGTAAGTCTAATTCCCTCAGCCTCTCATCATAACTGAGATTGCGTATTTCTGGCACCAGTTTCGTGGCATGTCTTTGAACTTTTTCAAGCTTAGCTATGTGCTTTTTCAAGTGCGGATTCCAAAAGGGGGCTGCATATTCGAGTTTTGGCCTCACATAGGTTACATAAATATTTCTGAACATTTCCTTGTCCATGTGCCTGAAGGCTACCCTTACATTTGATAAGAATGCATATGCTGCCCTTACTATGCCATTTATATGTATTTCTGGAGACAAATCTGCCAGTATGTTTACTCCTAGATCTCTCTCATTTTCTGTCTCTTGAAGTTGTACTCCAGCCACCGAGTAGTCAAGCTTGGGCCTTCTTGCACTTGTACCCATTCTCATTACCTTACATTTTGAAGTATTGAATTTCATTAGCCACTTTTCTGACCACTCATGCAGATTGTTTAGATCCTCCTGAAGTTCTCTACCATTGTTCTCGTTTTTTACTTTCTTCACAATCTTTGCATCATCTGCAAACATATTCATGAATGAATTTACAGACTCTGGTAGGTCATTTACATATACAAGGAACAAAAGTGGCCCTAAAACTGAACCCCGTGGAACTCCACTACTAACTCTTCTCCATTCAGACACTGAGTGTCTTACTCTAACCCTCTGTTCCCTTCCTTCTAAGTAAGTTTTTATCCATTCCAAAACATTTTCACCTATTCTAGCCATTGATTGCAGCTTCCTAATAAGTCTCCCATGTGGAACAGTGTCAATCGCTTTCTGGAAGTCTAGGAATATGCAATCTGCCCAGCCCTCTCTTTCCTGTAAGATTTGGCTTACCTCATCATAAAATTCTAATAAATTTGTTACTGTTGATCTACCTTCTCTGAAGCCATGTTGCCTCACTGACAAAAAGTTGAAGGATTCCAAGTGAAGAGAGATATGCTTCCTTAGTAGTTTCTCCATAACTTTGCAAACTATGCTGGTCAAGGAAACTGGTCTATTGTTCAGAGCCGTATCCCTCCTTCCCTTTTTGAAGATAGGTATCACATTTGCTTGTTTCCAGCATCTTGGAATCTCACCCTGACTCCAGTGACTTTTTAAATATGATACTTAGTGCCACTGATATTGAGCTTGCGCATTTTTTAAGCACATGAGGAGATATGTCATCAGGA
>JAXCGZ010014393.1:10000-17500 GCA_037179515.1 Halocaridina rubra | reverse complement strand
TCTAGGAAGCATGCTCTAGTTCAACCTGTTCCTGAGAAGGGTGACCGCTCTATTCCTTCTAACTACCAACCCATTGCCCTAACCTCCTCTATTGCTAAAGTTTTCAAAACTTTGCTCAATGTTCACTTCTTGAAAAGCCTTGAATCTAATTCACTTATCTCCGATCACCAGTAAGGCTTCCGCAAGGCAAGATCCAATGGTGATCTCCTGTCCTATCTTCCTCATGTATGGTCATCTTCTCTGAGGAACTATGGGGAATCCTTTGTCATCGCCCTTGATATCTCTAAGGCTTTTGAAAGTCTGCACAAGGCTCTGTTGGTCAAACTCCCTGCCTATGGCTTTACCCCTTCTTCCTGTTCTCTGATTTCCAGTTTTCTTACTGACCGTTCTATATCTGTAGTTGTTGATGGCACGACATCTAGCCCTCTCACTGTTACCAGTTGTTCCACAGGGCTCTGTTCTTTCACCTACTCTCTTCCCCCTCTTCATCAATGATCTTCTATAATCCCCATTTACTCTCCTCTTCATGCTTTTGCTGATGATTCTACCATTCACTCTTCCTCTGCCTTTTCTTCACAACCTTCATCTGTTACTCGTAATCAGTCTCAATGCCTCCAAGACACATTTTCTGGCTATCTCTTTATCTTCTTCTCCTCCTGATAACCCTATTGTCTTCAAAACTAATGAAATTTACCCTCTTAACTCTATCAACATATTAGGAATCCATATAGCCTTTAACTTGTCTTGGAGGAATTACATAATCCAAATTTCTAAATCTTCATCCAAAAAATTGGGGGTTTTGTTTCGTTTTCGTCATTACTTTTCCTCTTTGCAGTTACTTATAATTTACAAAGGTCTTATCCACCCATGCTTAGAATACTGCTCACACATCTGGGGTGCTTTTTCCTTTACTTATCTTCTTGATAGGGTTGAATCTAAGGCAGTCAGACTCATTAATGATCTTTCTCTTACTTCTAACCTGGATTCTCTCTCTCTTCGCCGTAAAGTATCTTCCCTTTCGCTTTTCTATTGCTACTACTTCCATCGCTGCTCTGATGAGTTGGCGAGTTGCATCCCTCCCCCACTGCTGAGGCCGCGTTACACTCACCAAGCGGCCTCATCTGACAGGTACTGTGTAGAGATTTGTAGCTCGCGGATTGGTCAGTGCAGCGACTGCTTCTTCCCATCTACCTCCAGACTCTGGAACTGTCTTCCTCCTTCTGTCTTTCATAATCCTTATTACCTTTCTTCCTTCAAAAAGCAGATCTATCGTCATCTCAGAGCCTAGTCCTCCATATCTCTGTGTCCTCTGTACTTTGTTTTTTTCTGTCTGTCGTTTTCCTTTGTGTGACATTATTTCATCTCTGCCTTGCACTTAACCTTTTTCTTTTCCTTCGTCTTGGTATTTTCTCGTGCCCTGGAATTTTAAGATGAGGGTAGTTTCTGCCTGTTCCGGTGTCACACTCAAAAAAAAAAAAATTCAGCTACATATAGCAATACTGAGATGGAAGGGATACTGTGACTCAGTGGTAGAGCACACAAATTGGGAAGTGATGAGTCTGACTAATGTTAGTTCGATGCCGTCTCGAGACGGTAGAAAGGATATCCAGCCTTAATCACCCTTATAGCTCCAACCTGTCTGTGTTTACCAATAATTTAAATGAGTCCTTGCTATCTTCTCACCCAAGTGTTGAAGATCTCTATATTGGAGACTTTTATGCATACCACAAGCCCTTTTGCTTTCTCTGATAATTACGATCTGGATCAGATCATCAAACATCCTACTCGAATTCTCGATCGCCACGACCATGCAGCTAACACTCTTGACCTATTCTGTACTTTTAATTCTTCAAACTATTCATATTCTATACTTTCCCCTCTTGGTAAATCTTACCACCCTTTGATTTCAATCTCTTCCATTCTCTCTCCCTCTCTATCCCTTCCTCCTACTCAGAGCCGCTTTTGGTAGTTTGAGCATACCCAACGTGATGATTTGCATAACTTTTTCTTTAACTTCCCATGGGATTACTACTGCTTCTGGACCTGCAACCCCGATTAGGAAGCAATTAAATATCATAACCTCAGGAATGCAGGCATTCGTCTCCTCCTCTATGAACACTTTTTTTCCACCAAATCCTTGGTTTGACTGTGCCTGCTCCTTGACTTTTCAGGCTAAGGATCAGGTACACTGTTCGTACAAAGCTTCTCCTTCTGAATTAACTCTCTCTACTTTTGTTATAGCTAGAAATCCCTGCACTGCTCAGATTAGAAGGTCTAAAGCTTCCTTCTAAGGAAGGAAAGTTTATGACCTTAAGTCCTCTCCCATTGATAAATGTTTCTGGTCCTTAGCCAAAAATCACTAAAACTTCTGCAACTCAAGCTTTCCCTTTCTCATTCGTCCTGATGGTTTTATGTCTTGCACTCCTAAAAACCAAGCAATTTTCTTTGGCTCTCATTTTTCTACCAACTCTTCTGTAAGCGATTCTGGCACATCAGTCGCCCATTGCGATACTGCAACTGATGGTCTTTGGACTTACATAGGACTGTCTAGGACAGTTCGATTATATGTATTCCTTCAGTTACGGTTCTTTTTCTATGCCTACATTAACCGGATATTCTTAAATATTCTGACAAGTCTCAAAACTCTCCATCTCTGTTTCTCTTTACTTTATATATTTTTCGTACCCAGGCCCGATGAGGGCTTTTTTCCCCTGGTCTCACACTCATAACAAGAAACTGTATTTCATTCTTTATCACCTTTAACTCAATGCCTCCCTTTTTCTCCACAAGACATCAGGACCCGATGGTATCCCTGCAAGTTTCCTTAAGGAGTTTGCAGAGGAACTAGCTCCGGTGCTTTGCTGTCTTTTTTGCCTCATTATGACAACTATTATTCATCCTTCATCTAGGAAGCATGCTCTATTTCAGCCTGTTCCTAAAAGGGGTGACCACTCTATTCCTTCTAACTACTGCCCTATGGTCCTAACCTCTGCTAAAGCTAAAGTATTTGAAAATTTTCTCCATTCTCACTTCTTGACACATCTTGAATCTAACTCGCTTATCTCCAACCAACAGTACGGATTCCTCAAGGCAAGACCCACTTGTGACATACTGTCCTATGTTATTCATGTAAGGTCATTTCTCTGAAGAACTATGGGAGATTCTTTGCCGCGCCCCTATTATCGCTGAGGCTTTTGACAAAGTCTGGCCAAGGCTCTCTCGACCAAACTCTTTGCTTATGGCTGTACCCCTTCTCTCCGTTCACTGATATCCATTTTTCTTTCTGATCGCTTTATATCTGTGGTTGTTGACGGCGCAACATTTAGCTCATTCCCAATTACCAGCGGTGTTCCACAGGGCTGTTCTTTCATTTACTCATCCTTTTAATCTTCAACGATCTTCTCCAGTCCCCATCCTCCTTTACTCTCCACGCATTTGCAGACTATTCTACCCTTCATTTTTCCTCTGTCTTCTCCTCAGAACCTTCATCCATTACTCGTAATTGGCCTCGTATCACTCTTTCTTCAACTTTCAACTCCCATTTATGGAGAGTAACAGAGTGGGCCCCAAAAATTTAGTAACTTTAATGCCGTCAAGACACATTTTTTGGTTATCTCTTTATCTTCTCCTCCCGATAGCCCTATTGTCTTCGAAGCTAATGAAATTTGTCCTCTTTAATCTATTAATATTTTAGGGATCCAGATAGCCTCTAACTAGTATTTTAGGAGTCATATAATCCAAATTTCTAAATCTGCATCCAAAAAATTGGCGGTCCTGTTTCGTTTTTGCCATTACTTTTCCTCTTTGCAGTTACTTATAATTTACAAAGGTCTTATCCACCCATGCTTAGAATACTGCTCACACATCTGGGGTGCTTTTTCCTTTACTTATCTTCTTGATAGGGTTGAATCTAAGGCAGTCAGACTCATTAATGATCTTTCTCTTACTTCTAACCTGGATTCTCTCTCTCTTCGCCGTAAAGTATCTTCCCTTTCGCTTTTCTATTGCTACAACTTCCATCGCTGCTCTGATGAGTTGGCGAGTTGCATCCCTCCCTCACTGCTGAGGCCGCGTTACACTCACCAAGCGGCCTCATCTCACAGGTACTGTGTGGAGATTTGTAGCTCGCGGATTGGTCAGTGCAGCGACTGCTTCTTCCCATCTACCTCCAGACTCTGGAACTGTCTTCCTCCTTCTGTCTTTCATAATCCTTATTACCTTTCATCCTTCAAAAAGCAGATCTATCGTCATCTCAGAGCCTAGTCCTCCATATCTCTGTGTCCTCTGTACTTTGTTTTTTTCTGTCTGTCGTTTTCCTTTGTGTGACATTATTTCATCTCTGCCTTGCACTTAACTTTTTTCTTTTCCTTCGTCTTGGTATTTTCTCGTGCCCTGGAATTTTAAGATGAGGGCAGTTTCTGCCTGTTCCGGTGTCACACTCAAAAAAAAAAAAAATTTCAGCTACGTATAGCAATACTGAGATGGAAGGGATACTGTGACTCAGTGGTAGAGCAGGCAAATTGGGAAGTGATGAGTCTGACTAATGTTAGTTCGATGCCGTCTCGAGACGGTAGGCAGGATATCCAGCCTTACTCACCCTTATAGCTCCAACCTGTCTGTGTTTACCAATAATTTAAATGAGTCCTTGCTATATTCTCACCCAAGTGTTGAAGATCTCTATATTGGAAACTTTTATGCATACCACAAGCCCTTTTGCTTTCTCTGATAATTACGATCTGGATCAGATCATCAAACATCCTACTCGAATTCTCGATCGCCACGACCATGCAGCTAACACTCTTGACCTATTCTGTACTTTTAATTCTTCAAACTATTCATATTCTATACTTTCCCCTCTTGGTAAATCTTACCACCCTTTGATTTCAATCTCTTCCATTCTCTCTCCCTCTCTATCCCTTCCTCCTACTCAGAGCCGCTTTTGGTAGTTTGAGCATACCCAACGTGATGGTTTGCATAACTTTTTCTTTAACTTCCCATGGGATTACTACTGCTTCTGGACCTGCAACCCCGATTAGGAAGCAATTAAATATCATAACCTCAGGAATGCAGGCATCCGTCTCCTCCTCTATGAACACTTTTTTTCCACCAAATCCTTGGTTTGACTGTGCCTGCTCCTTGACTTTTCAGGCTAAGGATCAGGTACACTGTTCGTACAAAGCTTCTCCTTCTGAATTAACTCTCTCTACTTTTGTTATAGCTAGAAATCACTGCACTGCTCAGATTAGAAGGTCTAAAGCTTCCTTCTAAGGAAGGAAAGTTTATGACCTTAAGTCCTCTCCCATTGATAAATGTTTCTGGTCCTTAGCCAAAAATCACTAAAACTTCTGCAACTCAAGCTTTCCCTTTCTCATTCGTCCTGATGGTTTTATGTCTTGCACTCCTAAAAACCAAGCAATTTTCTTTGGCTCTCATTTTTCTACCAACTCTTCTGTAAGCGATTCTGACACATCAGTCGCCCATTGCGATACTGCAACTGATGGTCTTTGGACTTACATAGGACTGTCTAGGACAGTTCGATTATATGTATTCCTTCAGTTACGGTTCTTTTTCTATGCCTACATTAATCGGATATTCTTAAATATTCTGACATGTCTCAAAACTCTCCATCTCTGTTTCTCTTTACTTTATATATTTTTCGTACCCAGGCCCGATGAGGGCTTTTTTCCCCTGGTCTCACACTCATAACAAGAAACTGTATTTCATTCTTTATCGCCTTTAACTCAATGCCTCCCTTTTTCTCCACAAGACATCAGGACCCGATGGTATCCCTGCAAGTTTCCTTAAGGAGTTTGCAGAGGAACTAGCTCCGGTGCTTTGCTGTCTTTTTTGCCTCATTATGTCAACTATTATTCATCCTTCATCTAGGAAGCATGCTCTATTTCAGCCTGTTCCTAAAAGGGGTGACCACTCTATTCCTTCTAACTACTGCCCTATGGTCCTAACCTCTGCTAAAGCTAAAGTATTTGAAAATTTTCTCCATTCTCACTTCTTGACACATCTTGAATCTAACTCGCTTATCTCCAACCAACAGTACGGATTCCTCAAGGCAAGACCCACTTGTGACATACTGTCCTATGTTATTCATGTAAGGTCATTTCTCTGAAGAACTATGGGAGATTCTTTGCCGCGCCCCTGTTATCGCTGAGGCTTTTGACAAAGTCTGGCCAAGGCTCTCTCGACCAAACTCTCTGCTTATGGCTGTACCCCTTCTCTCCGTTCACTGATATCAATTTTTCTTTCTGATCGCTTTATATCTGTGGTTGTTGACGGCGCAACATTTAGCTCATTCCCAATTACCAGCGGTGTTCCACAGGGCTGTTCTTTCATTTACTCATCCTTTTCATCTTCAACGATCTTCTCCAGTCCCCATCCTCCTTTACTCTCCACGCATTTGCAGACTATTCTACCCTTCATTTTTCCTCTGTCTTCTCCTCAGAACCTTCATCCATTACTCGTAATTGGCCTCGTATCACTCTTTCTTCAACTTTCAACTCCCATTTATGGAGAGTAACAGAGTGGGCCCCAAAAATTTAGTAACTTTAATGCCGTCAAGACACATTTTTTGGTTATCTCTTTATCTTCTCCTCCCGATAGCCCTAGTGTCTTCGAAGCTAATGAAATTTGTCCTCTTTAATCTATTTATATTTTAGGGATCCAGATAGCCTCTAAATAGTATTTTAGGAGTCATATAATCCAAATTTCTAAATCTGCATCCAAAAAATTGGCGGTCCTGTTTCGTTTTTGCCATTACTTTTTCTCGTTTCAGTTCCTTAAAATTTATAAATATCTTTTCCGTCCTTGCATAGAATACTGCTCGCACTTCTGGGATGCTTCTTCTTACACTCATCTCCTTGATAGGGTTGGGTTGAATCTAAGGCAATACTCATCAATGACCTTTCTCTTACTTCTAATTTGGATTCTCTTTCTCTTTGCCAAAAGGTATGATCCCTTTCTCTTTTCTATCGTTACTACATCTATCTCTCCTCTTATGAGTTGCAGAGTTACAACCCTCGCACGCTTCCGAGGCCGCGTAGCAATCACCAAGCTGCCTTTTCTCACAAGTACTGTGTGGAGATTTATAGCTCGTGGATTGGTCGATCCAGCATCTACTTCTCTCCATCAACCTCTAAACTCTGGAACTCTCTTCCTTCTTTTGTCTTTCCTAATTCTTATAGCCTATCTTCCTTCAAAAAGAGGATCTATTGTTATCTCAGGGCTTAATCCTGCCATATCTCTAGGTTGTCAATACTTCGACTATTCTCTCAGCTCGTCCTTTTCCTATTGTGTATTATTTCCTTATTTTTGTCTTGTCCTTAAACTCACACTTTCTCTTCGTCTTAATGTAAATTGTATTCTCCAAGCGACGAAAATATGTTATACATTCATAGTTTTAAGAAAGCTTTTGTTGGGTGTAGTGAGTAAAAATATATTCCGGCTAGGAGACGGGGAGTTACGGGCATAGGGCTTTTAATAGTCAGC
>JAXCGZ010014393.1:0-5000 GCA_037179515.1 Halocaridina rubra | reverse complement strand
GCATTCCTACTCCTAGCACTCTCATTTCCTTCCCTCACCTCCATCCTCCTATCATTCAGGGCTCTCCTTACTCCATCCATCCACCCAAACCTAGGCCTCCCTCTAGCATTTCTCCCATCAACTCTCGCATTCATTACCTTTTTCAACAGTCTTTCATCATCCATCCTTTCCACTAGGCCAAACCATCTCAGAACATTCATATCTACTCTGGCTGCAATTTCTCTTCTCACACCCGTTCTTGCTCTCACCACTTCATTCCTAACCCTGTCCAATCGAGATACACCAATCATACTCCTCAGGCATTTCATCTCAAACTCATTTAGTTTTTGTCTCTCACTTTCATACCCCATAACTCTGATCCATACATCACAGTTGGCACAATCACTTTCTCATACAAAACTTTCTTAACATTCATTTCCAACCCTCTATTCCTCATCACTCCTTTCAACTCACCCAACACGTTACATCCTTCATTCGCTATGTGACACACATCTGCTTCCACTCCACCATTTGCATATATAACCGAGCCTAAAAACTTAATCTGATCAACTTCCTCAAGTGCCTCTCTATTCAACATAACATTCAATTCAGCACCATCCTCATTTCTTGTACACCCCATAACCTTACTCTTTCCCACATTCACTCGCAACTTCCTTCCCTCGCACACCATTCCAAATTCTGACACTAACTGACATAGCTTTTCCTCTGAATCTGCCACCACCACAGTATCATCTGCAAACAGCAACTGATTCAGCTCCCACTCGTTATCATCCCCATCTACCATTCTCAAACCTTGACCACGCACTCACTTATTCACCTCTCTTATGACTCCATCAATATACAAATTGAATAGCCATGGTGACATTACACATCCCTGTCTCAGTCCCACACTCACTGGAAACCACTCACTCACTTCATTCCCTACCCTAACACAAGCTTTACTGCCCTCATACAAACTCTTCACTGCATGCAACAATTTACCATTAACTCCATATAATCTCAAAACATTCCACATTACCTCTCTATCAGCTCTATCATGCGCTTTCTCCCGATCCAAATATGCAAAATACACATCCTTACCCTTTGCTAAATATTTCTCACATAGCTGCCTGACTATAAAAATCTGATCTATACAACCTCTACCTCTCCTAAAACCTCTCTGCACTTCTGCGATCACATTTTCTGTCTTATCCCTAATCCTATTAATCAGCATCTTACCATACACTTTTCCTACCACACTCAACAAACTTATACCCCTAAAATTACTGCATTCATACACATCTTCCTTACCTTTGTATAGGGGCACTATACAAGCAATCACCCATTCCACTGGCACCATTGACAATATAAAGCATATATTAAACACTCTCACTAACCATTCCAATGCAGTCACACCCCCTTCTTTCAACATCTCCGCTCTAACACCATCCATTCCAGGTGCTTTACCTGCTTTCGCTTCATACAATGCCCTTTTCACCTCCTCTCTTGTAATCTCTCTCTCATTTTCACCTCCCATTACTAGCACTTGAACCCCCCCCCCTCCACTGCCACTATAGCTGCCTCTCTATCTTCATCAACATTCAGCAAGCACTAAAATATTCTGCCCATCTTTTCCTTGCATCGTTCCCTCTTAACATCTGTCCATTCACATCTTTCACTGTCTCTTCCATCCTCGATTCACCCTTCCTTACTCTCTTCACTTCTCTCCAAAACTTCTTTTTATTCTACTCATATGATCTACTAAAATCCTGTCCCCACATAACATTTGCCAACCTCTGCTCTTCCTCTTCCTTCTGCTTGGTTTCCACATTTTTCTCCTTATATCTTTCATACTTCTCCTTACTTTAACACTGCAGCCATTCCTCAAAAGCCCCCTTTTTCTCTTCCACATTCATTTTCACCCCTTCATTCCACCACTCGCTGCCCCTCCTCATGCCACCTCCAACAAACCTCTTTCCACACACATCACTTGCATGTCCCACAAAACATTCTTTCATCAACCCCCATTTGTCCTCTAACTCCCTAACTTCTCTTTCTTTCACGCATTCATATCCCACTTTCAATCTATACTGATATTCCTGTCTCTTCTATGGCTTTTTCAACTATTCCACCTTCACCATTTCCTTTCTTCATACCCCCACTATATTTCCCCACTCTTTTGCTATTACCACTTTTGCTTCAACCAAAATATGATCAGACATTCCAGCAGCCACACCCCTAAATGCATGCACATCCTTCACTCTACCAATCATGCTCTTTGCTACAAACACATAATCCATCAATGCTCTTTCTTTCACTCATCCGTTTGCCACTCTCATCCATGTATACTTATTTATTAACTTTTTCTTGAAAAAACTATTGCCTATCACCAACTCTTGCTCCCTACACATATCTACCAGTCTCTCGCCACTCTCATTCCCACCTGGTACCCCATACATTCCTACAACACCTTCTACCCTCCGTCAGCCACTCTGGCATTCAAGTCACCCAAGACAACTACATAGTTCCTTCTACTCAGACCATCCACACACCTAGTTAACTCATTCCAGAATTCATCCCGCTCTTCCTCACTTCTCTCACATCCTGGCCCATATGCACTAACAAAAGCCCAACATTCCCTACCTATCCTAGCCCTCACTCACATCAGCCTAGATGACACTTCTTTCCATTCCACTACCTTATTTACCATCTATTCACTCAGCAATAATGCCATACCTTCTCTCGCTCTCCCCCTTTCAACCTCAGACACCCTACCTGTCACATCACCAAATGCCACTTCTCCTTTTCCTTTCATCTTCGTCTCACACAATGCCAATACATCCATCCTCCTCCTACCAAAAATATATCCAATCTCACATCTTTTGCTCTCTATCGTACAACAACCACGCACATTTAGACACCCCAAAACTAGAGGTTGGGAAGAAGTTATTCTCCCATCTACTCCCCTCCTGCATACACACACACACACACACACACACACACACACAGAAACACACACACACACACACACACACACACACACACACACATATATATATATATATATATATATATATATATATATATATATATATATATATATATATATATATATATGTGTGTGTGTGTGTGTGTGTGTGGGTATATATATATATATATATATATATATATATATATATATATATATATATATATATATATATATATATATATATATATATATATATATATATATATATATATATATATATATATATATATATATATATATATATATATATATATATATATATATATATATATATATATATATATATATATATATATATATATATATATATATATATATATATATATATATATATATATATATATATATATATATATATATGTGTGTGTGTGTATATATATATATATATATATATATATATATATATATATATATATATATATATATATATATATATATATATATATATATATATATATATATATATATATATATATCTATTTATATATCTATATATCTATATATATATATATATATATATATATATATATATATATATATATATATATATATATATATATATATATATATATATATATATATATATATATATATATATATATATATATATATATATATATATATATATATATATATATATAAATATATATATATATATATATATATATATATATATATATATATATATATATATATATATATATATATATATATTTATATATATATATATATATATATATATATATATATATATATATATATATATATATATATATATATATATATATATATATATATATATATATATATATATATATATATATATATATATATATATATATATATATATATATATATATATATGTGTGTGTGTGTGTGTGTGTGTGTGTGTGTGTGATTACCTAATTGTGATTACCTAATTGTGTTTACGGGAAAGAGCCCAAAGCTCGTATCTTCCCGTCTCCTGATCGGTTCCATTTTAGACTTAGTGATACTTATCGTACCTGTCCTTAAAACTATGGATTGAGATAGCATTAACTACCTCCTCTCTTAGCGAATTCCAATTATCAACTACTCTTACACTGAAAAAGTATTTCCTTACATCCTGCAAAGAAGTTTTCTTACGAAGCTTCAAACTATGACCTCTAGTTCTAGAGCCAGCCATATCGAAATATCGATCCCTATCCACTCTATCATAACCATGAAGGAATTTAAAGACTGTCACCATATCCCCCCTTACTCTTCTAGCTTCGAGTGATGGCAAGTCTAATTTCGTCAGCCTCTCATCATAACTGAGATTGCGTATTTCTGGCACCAGTTTCGTGGCATGTCTTTGAACTTTTTCAAGCTTAGCTATGTGCTTTTTCAAGTGCGGATTCCAAAAGGGGGCTGCATATTCGAGTTTTGGCCTCACATAGGTTACATAAATATTTCTGAACATTTCCTTGTCCATGTGCCTGAAGGCTACCCTTACATTTGATAAGAATGCATATGCTGCCCTTACTACGCCATTTATATGTATTTCTGGAGACAAATCTGCCAGTATGTTTACTCCTAGATCTCTCTCATTTTCTGTCTCTTGAAGTTGTACCCCAGCCACCGAGTAGTCAAGCTTGGGCCTTCTTGCACTTGTACCCATTCTCATTACCTTACATTTTGAGGTATTGAATTTCATTAGCCACTTTTCTGACCACTCATGCAGATTATTTAGATCCTCCTGAAGTTCTCTACCATTGTTCTCGTTTTTTTCTTTCTTCACAATCTTTGCATCATCTGCAAACATATTCATGAATGAATTTACAGACTCTGGTAGGTCATTTACATATACAAGGAACAAAAGTGGCCCTAAAACTGAACCCTGTGGAACTCCACTACTAACTCTTCTCCATTCAGACACTGAGTGTCTTACTCTAACCCTCTGTTCCCTTCCTTCTAAGTAAGTTTTTATCCATTCCAAAACATTTCCACCTATTCTAGCCATTGAGTGCAG
>JAXCGZ010014392.1:0-24430 GCA_037179515.1 Halocaridina rubra | reverse complement strand
CCAGAAGTCATACGACAGGGCCTGGGCACAAAGAATACATAAAGTGAAGAGAAACAGAAATGGAGAGTGTAATGACCTGTCAGATATGAAGGGATTATAAAAGCTGTGTAATGAATATCCAAGAATATTCAGTGTAGCTGGTGCCATGAGCCAACCTACTACTGGATACATGTTTATTTTCTATCGCATATTTTCTGGGTATATGCTATTTTTGAGCAGGAGGATGTAAATGTTTTGCCGCCTCCGTATCAGCGGATGCAACCTTGCACGCAATCTCCTTGACGATTTTATATCGAAAGTTTGTTTGCTGTTTGTTCTTAATAGTTTTTTCAATTCTCTTCATAATATTCAATTGCATTAAGGGGTAGAAGAGGAGGATGCAGAAGAAAGAACCTCTAACCAAAGCGTTTTGCCGCTTCCGTGCAGCTGATGCTCATCACTGTTCAGGCACAATATCTTACTCATAAAATATTTATTTACTCACCCTATTTGGGGTTTATCTAATTTTCAAGATTATAGTATTATTAATATTCCTTGGTTCTAAACATAATTCTATCTTCTTTACATATCAACCATGCTGCACGAAATCTTAATGTAAACAAAGTCAGATGAGACAAAAAGAAAACTATACAATTCGTTGCAAAGAAAATGTATATCGTACTGTACATGGGAAACTTAAATGAAATATATACAGTGATCCTTCGCTCTATCGCGTTTTTTGCCTCGCGAATTCACTGTACCGTGATTTTTTTTTGGCAAAATTTTTTTTTTGGGGGGGTATATGCAACAATATTGAAATATTAAAAAAATAAAAATTTTCAGTATTTTAATTTTTTTATTGAAAAAAAAAATTCATTATTTAATTGATAAAAAAAATTATTTTCCAGCCTACGAATAATAACAGTAAAAAATAGTAAAAAACATAAATTTAGATATATAACTCACAGTACTGCATCATGTGAAATACTGTCCGATAGTGTACAATGTATTGGGGTCGCACCTATGTGAGCTAGCATATATATCAAAATTTCCAATAGTTTCATGATTTTATTATTTAAAAAATGTATTTCTTAGCCTAAGAATAATAAAACAGTAAAAAATAGTAAAAAACATAAATACTAACAGTATTGCACCATGTAAAATACGATAGCGGTATCAGCGTTTCGGAAAACGAAAAGGGTCGAACCTATGTGAGATAGTACATATTGAAATTTTCATTATTTTATTGATAAAACAAGTATTTCCTAGCCTAGGAGTAATAAAACAGTAAAAAATAGTAAAAAACATAAATTTAGATATAAAAGTCACAGTATTTCATCATGTGAAATACTGTCCGATAGCGTACAATGTATTGGGGTCGCACCTACGTGAGCTAGCATATATATTTAAATTTCCAGTAGTTTCATGATTTTATTGATAAAAAAAAACTTATTTCTTAGCCTAAGAATAATAAAAGTAAAAAATAGTAAAAAACATAAATACTGTACTAACAGTATTGCACCATGTAAAATACGATACCGGTATCAGCGTTTCGGACAAAGGCTTGCACCATCTTCCATTGTCTCGCCTCACTCGTTCAGTCTAACTCACGTGTGCGCCGTTCACGTTGTGCTTATTAAGACGTTATGCTTGTGATTTATTTTCTTCACTTTTTCAACCTCTGCAATGCCTCCCAAGCATCCTTCATATTCTAAGGCTTCTGGTAGTGAGCCTAAGCGGCAAAGGAAGATGTTACCCATAACAGATAAGGTGAAACTCTTAGATATGTCGGCCGCTATTTTGGCCTCAATGAATAACAGCCGAAAAGCTGTTATTGGCTGCGGAATAATTTCCTCTGGCGTCTACAACCTCATTACCACCTAATTCACAGTAAGTTTACCTATCACGTACATATAAATTTACGTTGCATGCTGTTATTTATAAAGTAAAGGGTGGTTTTTTAACAGTGCAGAGAGGGTTTATACAGTAAACGTAAAAATAATTGTAAAATACCTATGTACATGAGTATGTCATATAAATTTACGCTTGCATGCTGTTATTTATGAAGTAAAGGGTGGTTTGTTAACAGTACAGGGAGGGTTTATACAGTTTATACAGTGCAAACGTAAAAATAAATTAAAATATCTATGTACATATAGGGTGATCCTGCTAAACGAAATTCCTGTCTCGTGCTGGGTCCCGGAACCGAACCTTCACGATAATCGAAGGAACACTGTATATTCTCTACATGCTGTTTCCCTAACGATATTATATCGAAAGTTTGTTTGCTGCTTGTTCTTAATGCTTTTTTTCAAATCTCTTCATAATATTCGATCGCATTAAGAGGTAGAAGAGGAGGAGGATGCAAGAGAACGAACCTCTATCTGCAAACGTTTTGGCACTTCCGTATCAGCTGATACCTCTTCGCTCGCTATTTCCCTAACGATATTATATTGCGTTTGTTTGCTGTTTGTTCTTAATGCTTTTTTTTAATTCTCTTCATAATATTCGATCGCATTAAGCGGTAGAAGAGGAGCAGGATGAGGGAGAACGAACCTCTAACCAAAACGTTTTGCCCCTTCCGTATCAGCTGATGCTCATCACTATTCAGGCACAATATCTTACTCATAAATTATTTATTTACTCACCCTATTTGGGGTTTATCTAATTTTCAAGATTATAGTATTATTAATATTCCTTAGTTCTAAACATTATTCTATCTTCTTTACATATCGACCATGCTGCACGAAATCTTAACGTAAACAGAGTCAGCTGAGAGAAAAAGATAATGTATACAATTCATTACAAAGAAAACGTATATCGTACTGTACATGGGAAACTTAAATGAAATATATATATTCTCTACATGCTATTTTCCTGACGATATTATATCGAAAGTTTGTTTGCTGTTTGTTCTTAATGCTTTTTTCAATCTTCATAATATCACGTTCATATAAATTTAAGCTTGCGCGCTGTTATCAATAAAGTAAAGGGTGAGTTGATAACAGAGCAGGGATGGTTTATATAGTAAAGGTAAAAATAAATGTGATATACCTGTAATAAATATGGTGCTCCTACTTGGCGAATTTTCACCTTTCGTGGCTTGTCCCAGAACCGAACCCCCGCAATAAATGAGGGAGCACTGTACTGTATTTGGTTATATTGATAAATTATGTTATATTTAAAAAGAAAAAATACCAACCACATAGCTATAAATACGAATTTATTTACACTCGCAAACACAGCTGTATTTGTATTTATCAAGTTAATGGCTTTACTTATTTTTTATATACAGTTGGTTATAGTGAAAAATTATATTGAATTTAAAAAGAAAAAATACCAAACGTATAGCTGTAAATACGATACTATTTGAAATACACCTGTAGTTTGGTAAGCATAGTGTAAATATATGATGTCATGCGGCATTAGAAGCAAGAGAAGGACCACCGCTCAGTTCATTCCCTCGTTGTGTTCGTTCGCTTGCTATGGACTTTGCTATGCCTCCCAAGCGTGTTAGTGACAGTTCTGATGACAGTGCCACTAAGAAAAGAAAAGCCATCACCATGGAAATTAAAATTGAAATAGTAAACTGTGCTGAAAAGGGAGAATTTTCTACGAACATCAGCCGCAATCTCAGATTAGCCTGTACGACCGTGGCCATGATCATCAAAGACAAAGGTCGCATCCGTGACCACGTGAAAGGTTCATCTCCTATGATGTCCATTGTGATCACGAGGCATCATAATAACCTAATGCTAGAGATGAGGATATTGCTAGTGCTTTGGATTGAAGAACAAATTTGATGGCGTATCCCATTAAGCCTTATGTTAATACAGGAAAAGGCTAAAATGCTGTTCGAAGATTTGAAAAGAGAAAAGGGGGAAGGCAGTGCAGGTGATGAGTTTGTTGCTATTAAAGGGTGGTTTAATCATTGTAAGGCTGGTGCTAAATAACATAATATAAGAATGTACGGGGAAGCTGCTAGTGGTGATGAGGAAGCAGTAAAATTATTTCCAATAGCTTTGGCAGAGATAATAAGGGATGGGGGTTACTGTAACAAACAGGTGTTCAACGTCGATGAGACTAGATTATTCTGGAAGCGTATGCCTAGTCATATGTACATCGCAACGGAGGAGAAGACAGCACCAGGCCATAAAACCAGCAAGGAGAGATTGACTATACTTTTGGGGGCTAATGCTGCTGGAGACTGTAAGCTGAAGCCCTTGTTGGTTTATTTGGCAGAAAACCCAAGTGCACTCAAGGGTGAAGTTTGTATGTACGTATGTAAGTGGTTGTTGTTTTGTGTGAATGGTTGTTATACCAAGGAGTGAGTGGAAGAGGGTGGTGATGACGTCAATGGGTGGACGGCTTGGTGTTGCGTGTGGCATGAGCAGACAGAAAGAGGTGAGCCTGCAAGTGGTGAAAAAGGTCCCGGGCCCAAGAGGACAACCACACCAACAGAGAGGTAAAGTGGCATTTTAACAGTGGTAGCAGAGCATACAAGTGATCCACGGCAAATAAATGTCACCCAAGAAAAGATAAATTGCCAGTGTAAAAGAGCAGTGTGGGTTTTTAGTGATTTTTAAAAGAGTTGTAAGTTTTGTGCATTGTGTTGGTTTTTGGAACATTTTTGGAGCGTTTTTGTATGCTTATTTAAATAAGTTTTATTTTAAATGTGTGGCTTCCGGATTAATAGGTTAAATCAGCTGATGGCACATGCTAGGCTGGTCTTTTCGTGAGTTAGTCTATGCCTTAACCTTTTATGGTTGAAAGTAGGTTAAATTATATGATATATCTTTTTTAGGGAGTGTTTTATTGGAACCGATAAGGGTACTAAAATTTAAATTCTGCAATACAAATCAGGCAAAATATATGAACAATTTAAGAAAGAAATCTCAGCCCGGCATTTGTTAACTGAATTAAAACCCGAGAAACAAGGAATAGTCGTAGCCTTGTCATTACCTTATCCAATTTAAAGATTATGGAGAAAGTTTTTGAAGAGATTAATGTGGAGGCTTTGAATAAAGAGGGAGTGTTGGATCCTTTAATTTTTTTTTTTTTTGACAAGCATTTTGGGGAAGGATGCCTTGAAAACTGCTCTTGAAAAATTTGAAGATTTGTGAGGATTAAAGTAGACAAACTGAGGAAAATCAACCTCAATACATTGCAAATTTTGATAAGAAGCATAATAGAATCAGCAGAGAATAAAACTCTACCATCAGAGATATTAGTTTCTAAATTATTGCAAAGAGCCAGTATAAGTAATGCAGAAAATTACTTATGCTTAAGGGTATGGATTAAACTGCAATGGCTAATCTTTTTTGACCAGGCAAAGTAATCATTAAAGAAATTTCTGGGAGAAGGGAGTGCAAGTGGTGGACGTCATAATTCCTCTTTACAGGAATCATCAGAGAACGAATTACTTATGGAGTGGACGGTTATGGTGTTGCGTGTGGCATGAGCAGACAGAAAGTGGTGAGCCAGCAAGTGGTGAAAAAGGTCCCGGGACTAAGAGGACAACCACACCAACAGAGGTAAAGTGGCATTTTAACAGTGGTAGCAGAGCATACAAGTGATCCATGGCAAATAAATGTCACCCAAGAAAAGATAAATTGCCAGTGTGAAAGAGCAGTGTGGGTTTTTAGTGATTTTTAAAGAGAGTTGTAAGTTTTGATGGTGTGGAGTTTTGTGCATTGTTGTGTAGGTCTTTGGAACATTTTTGGAGCATTTTTGCATGCTTATTTAAATAAGTTTTATTTTAAATGTGTGGCTTCCGGATTAATAGGTTAAATCAGCTGATGGCGCATGCTAAGCTGGTATTTTGTGAGTTAGTCTAGGCCTTAGCCTTTTATGGTTGAAAGTAGGTTAAATTATATGATATATCTTTTTTAGGGAGTGTTTTATTGGAACCAATATGGGTACTAAAATTCAAATTCCACAATAAAAATTGGGCAAAATGTATGAACAATTTAAGAAAGAAATCTCAGCCCGGCGTTTGTTGACTGAATTAAAACCGGAGAAACAAGGAATAGTCGTAGCCTTGTAGTTACCTGATCCAATTTAAAGATTATGGAGAAAGTTTTTGAAGAGATTAATGTGGAGGATTTGAATAAAGAGGGAGTGTTGGACACTTTAATTATTTTTTGACAAGCATTTTGGGGAAGGATGTCTTGGAAACAGCTCTTGAAAAATTTAAAGATTTTTGAGGATTACAGTAGACAAACTGAGGAAAGTCAACCTCAATACATTGCAAATTTTGATAAGAAGCATAATAGAATCAGCAGAGAATAAAACTATTCCATCAAGAGATATAGTTTCTAAATTATTGCGAAGAGCCAGTATAATTAAAGCAGAAAATTACTTATGCTTATGGGTATGGATTAAGCTGCAATGGCTAATCTTTTTTGACCAGGCAAAGTAATCATTAACGAAATTTGTGGGAGAGGGGAGTGCAGGTGGGGGAAATGATGATTCCTCTGGTGGGGAATCATCAGAGAACGAATTACTTACGGAGCAGGCAAAAAAGGAAGACCCTATTGCTATTAGGAGATCTTTGAGAAATTTTAATAAAGAATATGGATATAAAGTTTATTCTGCATCATTATCAAAAGAGGAATAGGGTAATATAGATTGCCTGACAGCAAAGGAGGAAATTGAGAAATTGAAAACCTTTGATACATATGAAGAGGTAAAAAATCACGGTCAGACATGCATATCCACAAGTTGGGTGTTGACATTTAAGAATGACAAATCCAAGGCCAGATTGGTGGTGAGAGGATTTGAGGAGTATAATAACATAATAGTTAGTGATACTCCTACTGTTGGGAAAATACTCTCAGAGTATTTTTAACAGTTGTAGCTGATTTGGGATGGAGAGTAAAAACTGCAGATATTAAGTCAGCTTTTTTGCAGGGTAATACTTTGGACAGGGTAGTATATGTGAAGCCCCCTAAAGAAGCTGATGTTGGAGAAGGTGTTGTCTGGAGACTCAAGCGTTGTCTATATGGGCTATCTGATGCCTCAAGGCAGTTTTACTTATCAGTTTGAGAGAAACTGTTGGAAGTGGGTTATTTATAAAGTAGGGTAGAACCTTTACTTTTTATTTACTTTGACGGTGGAAATAAATTGATAGGTATTTTAGTGAGCCATATTGATGATTTTCTTCAAGCTGGGGATGATTTAATTGAAAGAGATGTAATGGTTTCTCTGAGAGATTTGAAATTGGTAAGTTGGAGGAGAAGAGTTTTACATACGTAGGTTTCCAGATTTGCCAAGAGAAAAATGGTATAGTATTGGATCAGAATGTCTATGTCAAAGATATGGTAAAAAGACTATTTTCAGTACACACGGGAGGGGGAGAAAATATTTTGGGCTCTGAGGAAGTGTCTGAATACAGGGTGCGTACTGGTGCGAAAAACTGGGTGGTTCAGTGCACTAGACCTGGTATGGCATACGAATTGATAGAATTGAGTGTGAAATCTAATAGAATACAAGACTTTGAATCTTTTGTATTTTCCCCTGCCTTGGGTGAGGTAAAGAATCGGACTGTGTGTGTCCATACCGATGCCTCCCATGCAAATTTTCCTGATGGGGTGAGTAGTGCAATGGTTGTCTGGTTTTTGTGGTTGGGCAAGGTGGTTCTGCGTGTGCAGTTAGCTGGAGAGCCAACAAGATTAAGCGGGTAGTACGTTCCACTTTGGCAGCAGAGACCATGGCTTTGCAGGAGGGACTAGAGGAAGCTATTTATATTTGAAGTTTAATTTTTGAATTGCAAATTTGGGAAATACCTATAGTAGCATATGTGGATAATAAAAGTCTAGTTGAAGCCATATACTAGACTAAGCAAGTCAATGATAGACGTTTAAGGATATACATTGGGGCTCTTAAGGAATTGTTGAATGGGGAAGACAAACTAATAAAATGGACTCCAGGATCTCGTCAGCTGGTGAATTGTCTTATAAAAAGGGGCGCACTGGGGAGGGATCATCTAAAGGTACTCAAGTCTGGACACATGCCTTTTTAATTTCTGCTTGGGTAGAGAATAACTTTTAACTTCAGTCGAGCACGACTTTTTAGCTAAATAAAGAAAACGAAAAGAGGGGAGTGTTGAGGGTTGTATGTACGTATGCAAGTGGTTGTTGTGTTGCTGTGTGTGAGCGGTTGTTATACCGAGGAGTGAGTGGGGGAGGGTGGCGATGAAGTCATTGGGTGGACGGTTTTGGTGCTGCGTGTGGCGTCAGCAGACAGAAAGAGGTGAGCCGGCAAGTGGTGAAGAAGATCCCGGAACCAAGAGGACAACCACACCAACAGAGAGGTAATGTAGGGCTTGAACACTCAAGGGCATTTGGAAGGGTTCACTGCCAGTTTACTGAAGGTCAAATAAGAAGGCTTGGAAAACCCATCAAATATTCGTGGACTAGTTCAGCAACTATTTTATCACAGAAGCAGAGAGGTATTGTGCTTCTAAGCCATGTAGTAGGTTGGCCCATGGCACCAATCGCCCGCTGCAATACTACAGCTGAAGGGTCTTGTGGACTTTAATAAGACTGTCCAGGACAGTTCGATGTTAAGTCTTCCTTCAGTTACGGTTCTCTTTCTATGCCTACATCAACACCGAATATTCTTGGATATTCGTTACACATGTCTTATTGTCCCTTCACTTCTGACAAGTCAAAATACTCCCCATCTCTGTTTCTCTCAAAGTTTTCTTTGTGCCCAGACCCGATGAGGGTAATTTATTTATTTTTTTTTTGGCCCATCCTGGTGTCACAATCATAAAAAAAAAAAAAAAAAAGTCTGCCCTTTAAGATTTTGTTAATCCTAATGTAAAGGTGGTTTTCACATATAACACCACCTCCTTATTACAGCCAATGGGTTAGGGGATCATTGCCTCTTTCAAAGCCTACTATCTCCGAAGAACAATCGCTATGGCTCTCAAGGTATTGCAGAAGGACCAGAACATGATTCTCAAGGACTTCTGAAAGTCGTGCAATATTCTTCATGCTGTAAAGAATATTGGTGATGCTTGGGAGGAAGTGATGCAATCCAACTTGAATAGGGTATGGAAGACTTCTTGCCCCTATTTTGTGAATGATTCTCGAGGCTTTGAGGAGACAGCTGAGCCTGTAACAAAGAATGTAGTTGTCATGATCAGAGAGCTCGAGATGGAGGTGGAAGTTGATGAAGTAAAAGAGCTCCTAGTATATTATGGCGAAGAGTTATCTACAAAGGACCTCATTCAACTGGAACAGCAAAAGACTGAAGAGGAGGAAAAACTACCAAGCCCATAGCCCAAGAAACTCACGACTAAGAAATTGGAAGAAGAGTTTGCCTTGGCAGAGGAAATGTTGGCAAAGCTTGATGCTCAGGACCCCAATGATGCCAGGTTCAATAAGGTGGAGAGAGGGATTAATGATCTCCTGACGTGTTACAAGGAAATATAGGAAGAGAAGAAGAGGGCATCTTTCCAGACTAGCCCTGAACAATTCTTCGTGAAGGTAGAGCGCCCACCAACAGATCCTGTACCCTCTACCTCCATAGACTCACCTCCCTCTGTACCTCCATTATGTTCTTTTGCCTCTTCAGACTCACCTGCCCCAGTCTCCTTAGCACCTACCTCTCCAACTTCCACATCCTAATAAGCCAGTCTCTCCCTCCCTAAGCAAGCACACCACTATAGTAAAAGTAAGGAATACAGTATCTATAGTTTGTTGTAGAGTAATATTTTAATATTTATAAGTGTGTTGTATAATTTTACAATGAGAATTTATTATGTTGTAGTGTAATATTTTTATGTTTATGTGTGTTTTATCATTTTACGATGAGAACTTATTTTGTTGTAGTGTAATATTTTTTTACGTTTATAAAAGTTTTATAATATTACAATGAGAACTTATTATACAGGATGTACAGCTTTGTTTTCTATAGATTATGTATTGATTGTTTTTTTGCCTCTCCAGACTCACCTGCCCCAGTCTTCTCAGCACCTGCCTGTCCAACTTCCAACTCCTAATAAGCCAGTCTCTCCATCCCTATGCAAGTACACCACATGAGTACAGTAAAAGTAGGGCAATACAGTACCTACAGTTTTGTTGTAGCGTAATATTTTTATGTTTATAAGTGTGTTTTATAATTTTACAATGAGAATTTATTTTGTTGTAGTGTAATATATTTTATGCTTACAAGAGTGTTTTATAATCTAAAACTGAGAACTTATTTTGTTGTAGTGTAATATTTTTTAAGTTTATAAGAGTGTTTTATAATCATACAATGAGAACTTATAATACAGTATGTACAGTTATTTTTCTATAGATTATGTACAGATTGTTCTTTTGCCTCTCCAGACTCACCTGTCCTTGTCTCCTTAGCAGCTGCCTCTCCAACTTCCACCTCCTAATAAGCCAGTCTCTCCCTTCCTATGCAAGCAAACCACAGCACAGTATACTTACAGTTTGGTACTATACAGAAGTATTGTAGTGTAATACAGTATATATATTTTTATGTATATAAGTGTTGTTTTATTATGCAGAACCTGAATCTTTTAATGTTAGTTTTAAAGCTTAGGAATAGTATTAAGATTGGTTTTGGTAATTTTTCAAGAACCATTAGGAACATAAGAGTTTTTTCTAAGTTTTTGATGGTTTATTTTTAACATAGGGAGAGGGACCTAGGTTCGAATATAAGTGAATTCCGACTTACGTCGAAATCCGCATGAAGTCAGCTGTCAGGAACGGAACCCTGACATTATATGGGGCCACCTGTATATATACAATAAGCAACATCTGTGATCAGCATGCAAGTTATAATAAAAGCTACCTGGATTAGGAATGATGACCGATTCGGCTCCTGTGACTAGTTTTTCTGTCCATGTTTTAGCTGAATCAGCTTGTAGAGACAGTGACTCAAAGTGACCATCCAATTCTGTCTTCTCAGCATTGCCCAGCTTTTCCTCCGTATACTGAAAAGAAAAGAGGAGATAACTTGAATAAGTTGATGAGAGGGTAACTGATATGAAGAAAATAAGTCTTCTTCTTCTACTACATCTTTTCCCACTTTTATGTGGGGTCGATGTTTCTGGCCAGTTTTCTCCATTTGTTTCTGTCCCATACCTCATCAACCAACAAACCTTTGACCTCAGGTCGTCATTGATGCAATCCATCCACCTACGCTTTGGTCTCCCTCTCCTTCTCCTACCCTGTATATCCATCACCCTCCTCCCAACATACTGTTCATCCCTCCTAACGACATGACCATACCATCTTAGTCTACTTTCTTGTATCTTATCTGATATTTCTCTAACTTTTGAGGTACCTCTAATTATCTCATTTCTGATCTTATCGCTTCTTGTCACCCCACACATCCATCTCAACATCCTCATCTCTGCCACATCCAGTTTTTTCTCTTGTGTCTTCTTTATTGCCCATGCCTCTGCTCCATACATCATTGCAGGTCTCACAACTGTCTTATGCACTTTACCCCTCAACTTAATCCCTATTCTCCAGTCGCAAAGCACCCCAGACACTTTCTTCCAGTTCTTCCATCCCGCATGTATTATGGGTTATTTCTGACTCTAGATCACCATCCTCTGCTACTGTTGATCCCAAATACTTGAACTTTTCAACTGTTTTCAACACCTTCCCCTGCAAATTGACCTCCCCATCCTCATCATCTCTCAACCTCAAGTATTCTGTCTTCTTCCTGCTGATTTTCAGTCTTCTATCCTCCTCACTCTTCTCCACTCCTCAAGTTTCTCCTCCACTACCTCTCGTCTGTTGCTACACAGTACAATGTCATCTGCAAAGAGCATACACCATGGAGACTGATCTAAAACCTTGATAATAACAGAAACTCAGGAACATGCATGTGTCGGCCAGATGACCACGATTCCCGCTCGCTTGCTCTCTGCATTGGTGCCTGAGCTGTGTAGTTCGTTCGTAATCTGTTTATAGTTCTTGTTTTATATTCCATTGTTTTGCCTTTCGGGTAGCCTTTATTATTGTTCCTAAGAAAGTTAAAAGCGTTAGTGATGGTGGCGTCAAACACCCAAGACACATAACAGTAAACACAAAGAAAGAAATAATTTATAATCATGAAAATGGTGTTCGTGTGTCTGATCTCGCCACGCAGTATAACATGGTGAAATCGACTATCTGTATTATTTTAAAGAGTAAAGAGATCTATAAGGCGGTTGACGTAGCTAAGGGAGAAAACATATTAACAAAGAAAAGGTTACAGTTGATAGAAGAGGTAGAAAATTTATTGTTACTGTGGAAAAATTAAAAACAGCTGGCTGGCGTTAGTATTAGCGAGGTCATAATATGCGCTAAGGCTTGCAAATCCACCAAGATTTAGTAGCAAACTCTCCGAGTTCTAGTGGCGCTAAAGTTAACGAATTTCAAGCTAGCAGAAACTTTTTTGAACACTTTCATCGACAAAATGGGATTCATAGCGTCATTAGACATGGAGAGGCGGCTAATTCTGACCAAAAGGCAGTGGATTTGTACGTGAAGGAATTCGCTAAATGTATCGAGTGAAGGTTATAGCCCGCAACAAATTTTTAACTGTGATGAAACGGAACTCTTTTGGAAGAATATGCCTAAAAGAACCTATATAACCCAAAAGGAAAAGTCACTGCCTAGCCACAAACCAATGAAAGACAGGCTTACACTTTTATTGTGCGTTAATGCTAGTGGGGACTGTAAGATCAAGGCTCTTTTAGCTTACCACTCAGAAATTCCGCGAATTTTTAAGTGCAATAACGTGTTCAAGGCTAGCCTTCCGGTAATGTTGAGGTCAAACCGAAAGTCTTGGGTCACACGGATTTTATTCCTAGAGTAATTGATTGAAGTGTTTGCGCCAGAAGTGAAGAAATATCTTGAGGAAAATGGTTTTCCCCTTAAGTGTCTCATAATGGATAATGCTCCTGCCCATCCTCCAGGTGTGGAAGAAGATCTTGCTATACATTATGACTTTATTAACGTCAAATTTCTGCCTCCCAACACCACTCCTCTCCTCCAGCCCATGAACCAGCAGGTAATTTATAATTCTAAAAAGTTGTATACGAAGAGTCTTTTTGCCAGGTGTTTTCAGTTCACCAATGACATGGATTTGACCCTTCATGATTTCTGGAAAGACCACTTTATTATCCTCCACTGCAGTAGCCTCATTGATAAAGCATGGAAGGAGGTTTCATATTGCACGTTGAACTCCGCCTGGAGAAAACTTTGGTCAGGTTGTGTGACTGATAGAGACTTCGAGGGCTTCAAGATGGATTTAGCTATTAAAATTTTGAATGAAATTGTGGCCACAGGCAAAAGTCTGGGCTTGGAGGCCAATGAGGAGGATGTGGAGGAGCTGGTGGAGGACCACAAAGAAGAACTTAACACCGATGAATTAACAGAGTTGCAATGTGAACAGGTGAAGATTCTCCAAGATGAGCAGTCACGGGAGGAGGGGGATGAGAGGGTAAAAGTGTCCGGTGAAAAATTTTAAGAAATTTTTAGTAAGTGGAATGATGTGCAGGCTTTTATTGAGAATCATCACCCAGATAAAACTGTGGGCAACAGAGTAGTGAACATTGTAAATGACAATGTGATGAGTATTTTTACAAAAACTTGCCTACAAAGAAAAAGACAAATATATCTGGATCCTTTCCTTGTGCCAGTAGTCAGGGAAGCAGTTTCCAGAAGAGAAAAGAGAGAGAAAACACCAGAAATACAGCCTGTATCGGAAGAGTTCCCTAACGTTTTTATGGAAGGGGACTCTCCTTCCAAATATTAGTCCCCCTCCTCCTCCTCCTCCACCACCATTCACGTATGCCGGCAACAATCATCCACAAAGGTAAATACAGTACTGTTTCTTACCTACAATATTTGTTTCTTACTACAATATTTGTTTCTTACCTATTTGTTATTGATAGGAGAATGAGACAACTTTTTCTAAGCGTCGGACTTTGCTATTTTATACTGGGTATTAACTAGTGTATACTGTACACCTGAATATGCACATGTTTTATTTTAGTAGAGTAGAATTCCTTTCTATTATTAATTTTCCTTTTACAGATAATATACATACAACATGCATTACATTTCAGTAGTACTCCCAACCCGGGAATTATTCCATTCCTAAAATATGTTCTTGGGTTGGTTTGTTCGCGGGGTGGATTTACTTTTCCCATTGATAAGCATGAAATTCAATTAATCCGTTCCTAGTCGCAATAAAAATTTATTTAAAAATTTTTCTAGTAAGTATAAACATGAAATATAATACAGGTTATATGTATATTATCTACAAAAAGATAATTACATTAATAATAGATAGGAATTCTACTCTACTAAAATAAAACATGTACATATTCACGTGTACAGTATACACTAGTTAATACCCAGTATAAAATAGCAAATTCCAACACTTAGAAAAAGTTGTCTCATTCTCTTATAACAAATAGGGAAGAAGCAAATATTGTACGCAAGAAACAGTACTGTATTCACCTTTGTGCATGATTGTTGCTGACATACATGGTATTTTTGGAAGGAGAGTCCCATTTCATAAAAATGTTAGGGAACTCTCTCGATACAGGCTGTATTTCTAGTGTTTTCTCTCTCTTTTTCTTTTGGTAGCTGCTTCCCTGCATACTGGCACAAGGAAAGGATCCAGAGAAATTTGTCTTTTACTTAGTACATTTTTCTAAAAATATTCATTGCATTGTCATGTACCATGTTCACTACTCTATTGCCCACAGTTTTATAAGGGTGATGATTCTCAATAAAAGCCTGCATATCATTCCATTTAAAAATTTCTTTGAATTCTTCACTGGAAACCTTTACCCTCTCATTCTCCTCCTCCGGTGACTGATCCTCTTGGAGAATCTTTACCTGTTCACATTGCAACTCAATTAATTTATCTGTGGTAAGTTCTTCTTTGTGGTCCTCCACCAGCTCCTCCACATCCTCATCATTGACCTCCAAGCCCAAAATTTTGCCTGTGGTCACAATTTCATTTACAATTTGTATAGCTAATACCAGCTTGAAGCCTTCAAAGTCTCTATCATTCGCACAATCTAGCCCAAGTTTCCTCGAGGCGGAGTTCAACATGCGATAAGAAACCTTCTTCCATGCTTTCTCAATGAGGAGTGGTCTTTCCAGAAATCACGAGGGGTCAAATCCGTGTCATTGGTGATCTAGAAACACATGGCAAAAAGACCCTTCGTATGCAACTTTTTTAAATTAGAAATTACCTGCTGGTCCATGGGCTGGAGGAGAGGAGTGGTGTGGGGAGGCAGAAATTTGATGTTAATAAAGTCATACTGTATAGCAAAATCTTCTCCCACACCTGGAGGATGGGCAGGAGAATTATCCATCACTCTAGGAATAAAATCCGTGTGACCAAAGCCTTTGGATTTGACCTCCACATTACCGGAAGGCTAGCCTCGAACACGTTATTGCACTTAAAAACACGCAGATCTTCTGAGTGGTAAATTAGCGAACAATAAAAGTGTAAGCCTGTCTTTCATTGGCTTGGGGTCAGGCATTGACATCTCCTCTTGGGTTATATCGGTTCTTTTAGGCATTTTCTTCCAATAGAGTCCCGTTTCATCACAGTTAAAAACTTGTTAGTGGATGTAACCTTCACTCTCGATAAATTTAGCAACTTCCTCCACGTACGAATCCACTGCCTTTTGGTCGGAATTAGCCGCCTCTCCATGTCTAATGACGCTATGAATCCCAGTTCGTCGACAAAAGTGTTCAAACCAGTTTCTGCTGGCTTTAAATTCGTCAACTTTAGCGCCATTAGAACTTGGAAAGTTCGCTACTAAATCTTGGTGAATTTGCAAAGGCTTAGGACATGTTATGACCTCGCTAATACTATCTCCAACCAGCTGTTTTCCATTTATCCACAGCAACAATAATTTTTCTACCTATTCTATCAACTGTGACCTTTTCATTATTAATATACTCACTTCCTTAGCCACGTCACCCACTTTATAAATCTCTTTACTTTAAAATCATCGATTTCGCCATGTTATACTGCGTGGCAAAATCAGACATACGAACACCATTTTCATGCTTAGAAATTATATCCTTTTTAGTTTCCACTATTATACATCTAGGGTGTTTGATGCCACTGTCACTAACACTTTTAGCTTTCTTAAGAGCCACAATAAGGGCTAGCTTAAAGGCAAAACAATGGAAAATAAAGCAAGAAATACGAACAGATCACGAAAAAACTACACAGCGGGGGAACCAATAAAAAACTGAAAGCGAGGAAGCAGGAAACGTGGTCGCCTGGCCAACATATGCGTGTTTGAGGGGTGTTTTTTGTTTGTGTATGTGTGTGTATATGTACGGTGATCCTTCGCTCTATCGCGATTCTTCCCTTGCGAAATCACTGTATCGCGATTTAATTTTGGCCATTTTTTTTGTAATATTAAAATATTAAAAAAAATAAAAATTTTCAGTATTTTCATTTTTTTATTGAAAAAAAAAATTTCATTATTTTATTGAAAAAAAAAAATTATTTCCCAGCCTACAATTAGTAAAACAGTAAGAAATAGTAAAAAAAACATAAATTTGAACATGTAACTCTGAACCATAGGAAGTACGATACCGGTATCAGCGTTTCGGAAAACGCAAAGGGTTGCACCTACGTGAGCTAGCATCTATTAAAATTCCCAGTAGTTTCATGATTTTATTGATAAAAAAACGTATTTCTTAGCCTAAAAAAAATAAAACAGTAAAAAATAGTAAAAAACATAAATACTAACAGTATTGCACCATGGAAAATACGATACCGGTATCAGCGTTTCGGAAAACGAAAAGGGTCGCACCTACATGAGCTAGTACATATTGAAATTTTCATTATTTTATTGATAAAACAAGTATTTCCTAGCCTTAGAGTAATAAAACAGTAAAGAATAGTAAAAAACATAAATTTAGATATATAACTCACAGTATTGCATCATGTGAAATACTGTCCGATAGCGTACAATGCATTGGGGTTGCACCTACGTGAGCTAACATATATTAAAATTTCCAGTAGTTTCATGATTTTATTGATAAAAAAACATATTTCTTAGCCTAAGAATAATAAAACAGTAAAAAATAGTAAAAACCATTAATACTAACAGTATTGCACCATGTAAAATACGATACTGGTATCAGCGTTTCGGACAAAGGCTCGCACCTACGTGAGATAGTTCATGGAATGCTATTGGCTGAAAGAGTGAGAGACGACGAATCACAGAACTGTTTTTCTGTATGTTCTGTATCATGGGGTCTGATTAGCTTTTTCATTGAAGTTTGGTTCTCCCACCATCTTCCATTGTCTCGCCTCACTCGTTCAGTCTAACTCACTTGTGCGCCGTTCATGTTGTGCTTATTAATACGTTTTGCTTGTGATTTTTTACTCACGTATTTCAACCTTTGCAATGCCTCCCAAGCATCCTTCATCTTCTAAGGCTTCTGGTAGTGAGCCTAAGCAGCAAAGGAAGATGTTAACCATAACAGATAAGGTGAAACTCTTAGATATGCTGAAAGAAGGAAAAAGGTTTATGGATGTCGGCCGCTATTTTGGCCTCAATGAATAACAGCCGTAAAGCTGTTATTGGCTGCGGAATAATTTCCTCTTGAGTCTACAAACGTCATTACCACCTCATTCACAGTAAGTTTACCTATCACGTACATATAAATTTACGTTGCATGCTGTTATGTATAAAGTAAAGGGTGGTTTTTTCAACAGTGCAGGGAGGGTTTATACAGTAAACGTAAAAATAATTGTAAAATACCTCTGTACATGAGCATGTCATGTCATTACCACCTCATTCACAGTAAGTTTATCTATCACTTTCATATAAATTTACGCTTGCATGCTGTTATTTATGAAGTAAAGGGTGGTTTGTTAACAGTACAGGGAGGGTTTATACAGTTTATACAGTGCAAACGTAAAAATATATGTAAAATTCCTCTCTCGTGACGGGTCCCAGAACGTAACCCTCGCGATAAACGAAGGCTCACTGTATTTGTATATGTATATATATATATATATATATATATATATATATATATATATATATATATATATATATATATATATATATATATATATATATATATATATATATATATATATATATATATATATTTACTCTTTAAAATCATCGATTTCGCCATGTTATACTGCGTGGCAAGATCAGACATACGAACACCATTTTCATGCTTAGAAGTTATATCCTTTTTAGTTTCCACTATTATACATCTAGGGTGTTTGATGCCACTGTCACTAACACTTTTAGCTTTCTTAAGAGCCACAATAAGGGCTAGCTTAAAGGCAAAACAATGGAAAATAAAGCAAGAAATACGAACAGATCACGAAAAAACTACACAGCGGGGGAACCAATAAAAAACTGAAAGCGAGGAAGCAGGAAACGTGGTCGCCTGGCCAACATATGTGGTGTTTGAGTGGTGTTTTTTGTTTGTGTATGTGTGTATATGTACGGTGATCCTTCGCTCTATCGCGATTCTTCCCTCGCGAAATCACTGTATCGGGATTTAATTTTGGCCATTTTTTTGCAATATTAAAATATTAAAAAAATAAAAATTTTCAGTATTTTCATTTTTTTATTGAAAAAAAAATTTCATTATTTTATTGAAAAAAAAAAATTATATATATATATATATATATATATATATATATATATATATATATATATATATATATATATATATATATATATATATATATATATATATATATATATATATATATATATATATATATATATATATATATATATATATATATATATATATATATATAATTACTATTATTAAGAATCTTTTGTTAATACAATTTAGCCAAGTATGGACTTTAATTCCTTTTGCGGCCTGTTTGTGGTGGGGATTACGGAATATCCCCGGCGGGCATTTAAGATTGTTATCTATTAATCCCATTTATACGACCACTGGGTGGGTCTTTTGTCTCCTTTTCAAGTGTTCTTCTGTTTTGCTAGTTGTATCTCTTGCCATTATACTTTGAGAAGGTGACCAGTTTAGGTCACGATATTAATAAGTACTATATATATATATATATATATATATATATATATATATATATATATATATATATATATATATATATATATATATATATATACAGTGTTACCCCGGTTATTCGCGCTTCTTGGTTTGCGTTCTCACTCTATTCCGGTTTTTTTGGATAAATTATTATATTATTTTATGGGTAAATGCAAAAATATTAAAATATTGACAAAAAAAATTTTCAGTATTTTCATTTTTTTTATTGAAAAAAAATTTTCATTATATAATTGATAAAAAAAAAATTTATTTCGCAACCTACGAATAATAAAACAGTAAAAAATAGTAAAAAACATAAATTTAGATATACATACGTACAGTATAACTCACAGTATAGGGTATTGCATCATGCGAAACAGTGTCCAATAGCGTACAATGTATTGGGGTCACAGCTACGTGAGCTAGCATATATATTTATATTTCCAGTAGTTTCATGATTTTATTGATAAAAAAAACGTATTTCTTAGCCTAAGAATAATAAAACAGCAAAAAATAGTAAACAGTATTGCACCACGTAAAATACGATAACGGTATCAGTGTTTTGGAAAACGAAAAGTGAATATTAAGAATAATAAAACAGTAAAAAATATTAAAAAAAACATAAAGTACTAAAAGTACTTTCACCATGTAAAATACGATACCGCTATCAACGTTTCGGAAAACGAAAAGGCTTTCACCCACGTGACCTTGTGAATATTAAAATTTTCATTATTTTATTGATAAAACAAGTATTTCCTAGCCTAAGAATAATAAAACAGTAAAAAATAATAAAAAACAAAGTACTAACAGTATTTCACCATGTAAAATACGATACCGCTATCAACGTTTCGGAAACGAAAAGGCTCTTACCTACGTGAGATAGTTCATGGAATGCTATTGGCTGAAAGGTCGGGAGACAACGAATCACAGAATTGTTTTTCAATATTTTCTGTATCATGGGGTCTGATTGGCTTTTTCATTGCAGTTTGCTTTTCCCTCCAATTTCCAATGTGCCGCCTCACTCGCTCAGTCTAACTCTCGTGTGCGCCGTTCTCGTTGTGCTTACTAATACGTTTTGCTTGTGATTTTTTTACTCGCATATTTTAACCTTTGCAATGCCTCCCAAGCATCCTTCATCTTCTAAGGCTTCTTGCAGTGAGCCTAAGCGGCAAAGGAAAATGTTAACCATTGTAGATAAAGTGAAACTTTTAGATATGTTGAAAGAAGGAAAAAAGTTGGTGGATGTCGGCCGCTATTTTGGCCTCAGTGAATCTACTGTGCGTTACATAAAAAAGGACGAGGCAAAGATCAGGAAAACAGCGAGCATTTCTTTTAATAAATCGGCGAAGAGGCTCGTATCACCCCGCAATAAGGCAGTAGTGCGCATGGAAGCTGCTTTGGCCCTGTGGATTGCTGATTGCAGAAAGAAAAATATCAGCTTACACACCAATATCATACAAACAAAGGCGAAGAAGCTGTACGAGACATTCGCTGCAAATGAACCCGATGACGACAGTGACGACCATGGAGAGGAGGGGAGAGAAGAAGATATCGACGACACACAACCAGGACCCTCCAGTGATTCTCCATCGAGGATACAACCGTTCGTTGCTAGCAGGGGATGGTTCTTCAAATTTCAAAAACGCTATGGCCTAAAGAGCGTTTCAGTTTATGGCCAGGCTGCCTCTGCAGATACAGCTGCCGCAGAAAATTACTTCAAGAATGACTTCAAGAAAATTATCGCCGAAGGGGAATATGTTCTTGAGCAAGTCTTCAACATGGATGAGACTGGCTTATTTTGGAAGAGAATGCCATCTCGCACTTTTCTCTTCAAGGAAGAAGCTAAAGCCCCGGGATTTAAAGCGCACAAAGATCGCGTTACCCTCATCATGTGCGGGAATGCTGCGGGCTTTATGTTAAAGCCCGGGCTTATCTACGAGTCAAAGAACCCTAGGGCGTTGAAGAACAAGAATAAGAATCTGCTGCCAGTGTATTGGATGCATAACCCCAAGGCCTGGATCACGAAAAGCCTCACATTGGACTGGTTTCACCAATGCTTTATCCCTAAGGTAAAACTTTATCTTATGGAAAAAGGCCTTGAATTTATTGTCCTTCTTTTGATGGATAATGCTGGTGGCCACGCAACCAAGCTCCAATATGATGATGTTCAAGTTGAGTTCCTGCCACCGAATACGACGTCACTGATTCAGCATATGGATCAAGGCATTATTTGTGCGTTCAAGGCCCTATACACACGAAATGCCCTGGCGAACCTAGTTGATTCCATGGATTCGGACAAAGACTTCTCATTGAAGACTTACTGGCGTAATTACACGATTGCCACATGCCTAAAAAATATTCAGAAAGCAATCAAAGAGATGAAGTTGGCCACAATCAATACCAGCTGGAAGAAATTGTGGCCCGAAATCATCCACGACTACAAGGGATTTGCTCCTGTCGAGGTGCAGAAGGCGGCAGTTGCGAAAGCTGTGAAGTTGGCAGCATTGCTAGGAGGAGAAGGCTTTAAAGATATGACTCCCGAAGATGTAAATGAACTGATTGACTGCCATTCACAGCCTTTGAGTGATGAGGACTTGGATGAAATGACGAAATCAGCGAGCGAAGAAGAGGAAGAACTTGAGGAATCGCACGAACCAACTAAAGAACCTGGCCTTACACTCGAACGTTTGGCAGCCATGTATGAACATTTTAAAGCACTCCAACAACTCTTGCAGGAACATGACGAAAATATGGTTCGTTCGGTGACCTTCTGTAATTTTCTCGACGATGCCATAACTCCTTACCATGCCATGTTCCAGCAAATGAAAAAAAAAACAGCAACTCCCCATTACCATGTTCTCCCCCCCCAAAAAAAAGCAGCCGTAAAGCTTTTATTGGGTGTGAAATAATTTCCTCGGGGGTCGAGAATGATGATCATCACCTCATTCACGGTAAGTTTACCTATCATGTACAAATGTACCTGTCACGTCATCATCACCTCATTCACCGTAACTTTATCTATAACTTTCATAAAAATTTACATTGCTTGCTGTTATTTATAATGTAAAGGGTGTGTTTTTTTAACAGTGCAGGGAGGGTTTATACAGTTCGTAAACGAAAAAATAATTGTAAATGAGTATGTGTGTCACGTCATCATCACCTCATTCACTGTAATTTTATCTATCACTTTCATAAAAATTTACGTTGCTTGCTGTTATTTATAATGTAAAGGGTGTTTTTTTAACAGTGCAGGGAGGGTTTATACAGTACATAAACGGAAAAATAATTGTAAATGAGTATGTATGTCACGTCATTATCACCTCATGCATCGTAATTTTATCTATCACTTTCATAAAAATTTACGTTGCTTGCTGTTATTTATAATGTAAAGGGTGTTTTTTTAACAGTGCAGGGAGGGTTTATACAGTACGTAAACGAAAAAATAATTGTAAATGAGTATGTATGTCACGTCATTATCACCTCATTCACCGTAATTTTATCTATCACTTTCATAAAAATTTACGTTGCTTGCTGTTATTTATAATGTAAAGGGTGTTTTTTCAACAGTGCAGGGAGGGTTTATACAGTACGTAAACGAAAAAATAATTGTAAATGAGTATGTATGTCACGTCACCATCACATTCATGGTAAGTTTTCCTATCACTTTCATAAAAATTTACGTTGCTTGCTGTTATCTATAATGTTAAGGGTGTTTTTTTAACAGTGCAGGGAGGGTTTATACAGTACGTAAACGAAAAAATAATTGTAAATGATATGTATGTCACGTCATTATCACCTCATTCACTGTAATTTTATCTATCACTTTCATAAAAATTTACGTTGCTTGCTGTTATTTATAATGTAAAGGGTGTTTTTTTAACAGTGCAGGGAGGGTTTATACAGTGTAAACGTAAAAATATATTAAAATATCTATGTACATATAGGCGGATCCTACTTCGCGGATTTCCTGGTTCGCGGCGGGTCCCGGAACCGAAGTACCGCGATAAGTGAGGCAACACTGTATATGTATATATATATATATATATATATATATATATATATATATATATATATATATATATATATATATATATATATATATATATATATATATATATATATATATATTTTTTTTTTTTTTTTTGCTGTTTTATTTAATGAGCTTTTCCTACCATTCTAGACTGTATGTTAACAGTTCAGTGTTATTAATAAATATATATATATATATATATATATATATATATATATATATATATATATATATATATATATATATATATATATATATATATATATATATATATATATATATATATATATATATATATATATATATATATATATATATATATATAATTTTTTTTGGGGGGGGCTTTTATTATCCCACTAGGAATCCTGTTCCATGCATCAGCTACTCTACGGTATTACCAAGCCAATTTTCACCAATTTCCCTTTTGAACATAAATTTATCAAGCTTAAATCCATTACCCATTATGAGTTCTGGTTTGACCATGAATTTTTAAAACTTTATTAATATCACCCTTGTTAATCCCTTTCAACTATTTATACACCTCAATCATATCCCCCTTCACTCTGCGCCTCTCTAGAGAATGTAGATTAAGTTTTATTAATCTGTCATATGACAGATTTAGGCATTGCATAATTAATTTTTTTTTGTTTTTTAGTCTTGCTTTGGTTATTTATAATTTTCATTTTATCTTTGTTTACATTTGCAGATAGAGGTTCGTTCTCCTGCATCCAGCTCTTCTACCGCATAAGTTACTAGCTCATGGCCACCATGCATGTCCCAGTGTACTGTATAACTCTTGCCCACTGCATAACAGAGTGCAGTACAGTAATGTATGTTAATTTCTAGCTGTAAAGTGAATATGAATATCTTTTGTATACTCTTAAAAATAGATACAGGGCTTTCTTCATTGCTATGTAGTAATAAAATATGTTTTTTACTTATCTTATATATTTGGCATGGTGTGTCTATGTAAGGTTTGGAACGTATCTATGCCCTTTATCATTGTTTCCTATGGAAAATTACTTGTTTCTTCACGCGATTTTTAATTTACCCGACACTTCTGAGAACCTATCTAGGCGTTATTCTGAGAACTAGGTATATATATATAAATATATATATATATATATATATATATATATATATATATATATATATATATATATATATATATATATATATATATATATATATATATATATATATATATATATATATATATATATATATATATATATATATATATATATAAGTACAAACTGTTAGCATACAGCACTAAATAGTAAGGAAGCCCATCAGTGAAACAAAACTTATAAAACAATGCTATATTTCGGATCCTAACTGGATCCCTTCT